>JAVDPK010021230.1:0-32993 GCA_034780415.1 Cichlasoma orientale | reverse complement strand
TAGACTACCCGACTAGTACGTCTGGTACCGACTAGTAACAATAGCGCCGACTAGTCGAGTAATCGCGCACATCCCTATTTTACAGCATAGCTACATGGTTTGCAAAATTCATGGAGGTTTTAGCTTTTTGGACATTTCCTACATTTCTAGGTAACATTTAAATTTCTGTTAATTTCTGTAGTGCATTAAATGTTTGAGTTTATGGATTATGCAATTTAATCGAACTCTGCCTACGAGTATTTTCTCACCTGCGCTCTTCAGTCCATCTAAATCGAACTCTGGTTTGTGGTTGATTTGTGCAGCTGTCAACACGAACACGGCCGCAGAGCAAAACCACCGCACATTAATGGCGTTCAGTGGCTATCATTCCGGCTCCTTAAACGTGAGAACGTGATCCGATCTCGATCCAACCCAACTACCAGGTGTACAACTTAGAGCCTTCCCGCAGCCAGGATTGCTTTGTATTCTGGGATGTGGCAGAGTACACAAACTGTTGCGTTAAATACAAATGCTAGGAGTAAATTTTCTAAGTTGTTCACTCACCCAGAACACAACACGTTCCTCCTGTATTTACTTTTGTGGCCGTATCTGGACACTAAGTGACCTGAACCTTCTCATGTGGTTTGCATTTTGGTTCACCCTCAGTTGGCTTGGAGGTTTCTCTGTGTGAAAGGAAGTTTTTAAACTCATCAACTGAACCAGAGTAAATGAACAACAGGTATGAAAATGCCCTGAAACTGTAAGGCAACGTGCTGCACTGCTGTTTTTGACAAACCATTTCCATTAATGTCTGTTCTGTATAGAAATGTGCATGCGAATGGATTAAACAGCCTAATTAAAATGGCTCCTCACATTCCTCAGTGTTTAAATCACGGTGACTGAGCGGCTGCTGTTTTTCGTGACCAAACGAATTCAAGAATCCCGCACACGGTTATAAATGAGATATGTCCTCAATAATTCATATAGAGTCTCTGAATAAGAACACAAGGGAAGAAAAACAAAGCTAAACCAAAAACGCATCAATACTAATGTATTTTCCCCCGAAACGGAGCTCCAAGAAAGCAGCAAACACTGAATAAATTCCATGAAAAACAAATTCATACCCATAAAATGAAGAGAAATTGCAGCTGCACTGTCATATTTTACTCAAAGCCTCTTTAACGCATCATGTCTGGAGGCAACAAGATGGAAAAAAAATGAATCAGACCAATTTGCCCAGGAGGGGAATATGGATATAAATAATGCCTGAGTGCCATCTCAGCCTGTTTCATCCCTCGGTGAAAATCAGATTTCATTCGGTCCGGCGCAGATGTGAAATTAGTCTGTGGCCAATTTGTTTAAAGTAGGGATGCCAGCAGCTTATCTAATTCTGCCTATCGATCTGCCCATTTATTTAAGGAAAAGCCTTCCTCTAACACAGCATGCTGACAGCAGTGAGATGCCCTTGAGCGGTCGCTGGGTGGTCAGTCGGGGATGTGTGAATACACTATTTTTCTTTGGCTGACCTTGGAGCAGCAGTTTTTTCTTCTATGAATCAAAGAAAAATCAGCCTCCTTTTATCTGAATGTAATCTTATTTTTTCTGGGACACACTCGAGAATAAAAGTGATATTTTGGGCAAACAGACCCCTGAGGGAGTTTCAGTAAAACAATGTCACTCCCTTGTTTTCAAATCCTTATTTAATTATGAGAACTCCTGCTGAGGACAGCTGCTGTATGGCCTCTGGAGCTGAATCCCCCACCGAGACTGAAACCTGACGGCTGGGTGTTAACACAAACCAGCTGATATGATCTGTCCTCCAGCAATGTCTAAAGACTAGCCGTGCTTGAAGAGCCTGCCTGCATTAACAGCACGAAAGAGTTCAAGTCCTGCCAGTTTTCTGATAGACGACGCATCGGCCACCTCAGGTGGAAAACGATCACTCGTACCAAATCAAAAATGGAGGTGTGTGAAATGTCTGTTGATGTGTTTTTTTGTGCTGCAGTCGGTGGCGGCGAAGATCTGCGGCGCTACTGGTCAGATTACCTGAGACGGACTCATGTTCTGGTGTATGTGGTGGACTCGTCTGACAGAAGCCGCCTCCCTTTGGCTAAGGCTGAACTGCACCGCCTCCTGAGGGTGGAGCCCCAGCTGCCTGTGGTCGTCCTGGGAAACAAGCAGGTAAACCATACAGGTGTTTTTTAAAAATCTTTTTGCATGTTATAATCCAGTTTATACACAGAAAGGCCAAAGTGATAAAGTATTTGAAATCAGCTAAATCTTGTAGGTGTTTCACTCTAAGCCGCCATTGATTTCCATTAATATCTGAATATGGGAAAAAAATAAAAGAAATAATGAAATTAATTTTTGTGCGTAGGTGATATGAAAATTGTGGAATGTACTGTCTGAAAGAGTAAAATATATCCAAGTTCCAAACTGTACAGTATGTCCTTATAAAAGTGCAGCAGACCACCAGTATGACTTTATCTGACCCAAACAAAGACCAAAGCTGTTTTACATTAAAAGTTAATGTTTTGATAACCTTGCTGTGTGTTTTTGAACGTTTTGCACACGTCTGAAATCTTTCTGAATTCTGGATTACAACCATTGACTTCCATTAATTTGTGCACAGCTAAAGCTGTACACACCAAACATTTTTTTCCTTTTTTATATATTTAAGGAAGTCACAGTGTTCACATTGATGGATTATAAAATATAATTGACTTTTCCAAATGATTTATATAGTATATGGAAATGAATGGAGATCAATGGGAAAATCTAAAACTCTACATCATGCTATTAAATGTAAAGCAAACATATACAACAAGTTTTTTGGCAAATCATGTCTACACTTCCAAGCAGCCATGGATTTCCATGAATATCCCTCCTGCATAAAATGAAGACTTCATGTATCGGCTAAACAAGCAAACTGAGTCAGCTGCTGCCTGTAATTGCCAAAAATACACAAAAAGTTGAAGCAGACATTTTAAAGTTAAAATTTTTTGTATTACCCTTTCATATATTCTATCATTCTGTCTTATTCTAAACAGTCACAGATTGCTAGTAAATTATGTTCTGTATAAAACTTATGGAGTTTAATGGAAACCAGTGGCTGTCCAAAACAGTAGGAACATAAAGCCAAGTAAAAAATGTACATCATGCATTTAAAATGTACAATCTTAGTGTAGTTGTAGATTTTAGGACGAGCTTTTCACATGAGCCTTGGCAGCCTTTGATTTTCATTAATTTCCTTTGGTACAAACACAATTGCTTGCCCTATCAAACAATTATGAATTAAATAACCCTGTGAAATTTTATCTATTTCTTTAATTCATTTCTGTCTACAAGTGTAGAAAAATAAAATGAAAAAGTCTAAAACTGTACGCAATACAATTAAAAATGTATAGCACAGAAGTAAAATCCTAGTTGTACATTTTTGAATGCACATTCTAGGCAGCCACTGATTTCCATTTATTTCCATTCTGCATAAAAAGGAGGTAAAACTTAAAAACTGCTCATTTTTAGCATTATCTGTAATCAGAGCACAAAACCAGTGAAGACAGAAACAGGAGGAGGAGCATTAAGATTAAGCATTAAGTACTTTTTTCTTCAAAATGAACACTTACCTGAAAGCGGCCACACAGAGTTTGGCGTTTTTAAATACAAAAGCGCATGCGGTTAGGTTCATAACCAGAGGAGGATAATCCATCAGAGTCCTGAAATACATTTCCTCCTCAGCTCGTATTTCCTCACAGTGTGCGGCACTTGTGGAATTATGCATGACCCTTCAGGGAAAGAAGTAATATTAGTCACATTTAATGTTTGATCAGTGCAGCCTGATCCCCTCAGTGCTGTCAGTTATTTGGTGTATTAGCAAGAAAAAACTAACCTGTAACCTTGCAGAGAGGCTCTACAGGTGTGAAATGAACAGACTGTTACTGACTCTGCTTTGATCTGTGAAATTAACAAGAAAATTTAGATCATCAAACAGAATGAAGAATAGACTTATTAATAAACCCATTGATACAAAAGTAGTACAGGAATTCAGATTTTCCATCAGGTTGTACTGGCGAGCTTTGAAGTTTTTACATCAAAATGTGCAACAAATGCAACAATTCTCAGCGGTTTTGGTGATTTGCAGATCAAAAGACGTGTAAGCTCCAGTTAAAAAAGTTTAGCTGAATGATGAAAGGCTGTTAGATGCTTAGATGACACTTAACCATGTCTGTGTTCGTTTGGGGCATGTTTCATGTGAGAATATACAGTGGGGGGGGGAATTATTTGATCTTCTGAATTTGTAAGTTTGCTCACTTCCAAATAAATTAACAGTCTGTGGTGGTTTCGTGTTAATGTAGAGAGACAGGATATCAACCAAAAATCCAGCACGAACATCACATAAAAGTTATAAATTGATTTGCATGTCATTTGATCCCCGAGCAGAACATGACTTAGTAGAGTGTGGAGAAACCCTTGCTGGCCTTCCCTGTAGTTGGTCAGCAGCTTTGCATCGATGTCAGGAGGGATTTTGGCCCTTTAGGTTTCTTGGCTGCCGCTTGGAAACTCGAAGCTTCAGCTCGGAGATTTTGGTTTCATCCGACCACAGCACTTTTCCCCAAGCCTTCACTGAATCACATACATGTTCACAGCATGGTGTGCTATCAGTGGTGTTCTTTGTGACTGTGGTCCCAACTGCCTTCAGATCATCAACAAGCTCCTCCCCTTTAGTTTTGGGCTGAGCCATCACCTTTCTCACGATCATCCTCAACGCATGAGGCAAGTTCTCGCATGGAGCTCCGGACCGAGAGCGACTGCTGGTCATTTTATATCTCTTCCATTTCCAAATAATCACACTCACATCGTGTCACTGACGTCCTCTGACAGCTCTTTGGTCTTGGTGGTGGAGAGGCTGGAATGGAAGAAAGTGATCCTGTGGACAGGTGTGCTTTCTACACATACTGAGTTGAGATCAGGAGTATCTGTACATGATTGACTGTAATCTTTGGGAGCCATAATTCTAGCTGGATTGCAGGGGATCAAATATGTATTTCACCTTTTTTCCTGGGTCTTTGGTTGATAATCTCTCTCCATTAAAATCAAAGTAAAATTAAAAATTAAACTTCTTTGTGAGCAAACTTACAAATTCAGCAGGTGATCAAATAATTATTTCCCCTGCTGTATTAAAGTGTATTAAAAACCTGTACTTGTCAAACAAATTTTTGATATGGAAATATCCAAACCAGTTCTTATCTTTTTAGGGTTAAACCGCTTTGCATGGATGATTATCCTCATTTTATGCCATATTATGGCTTCATTCGTTTTGGCATTCACAACCAAAATACAGCAAGTTAACGTGTTATGTTACTTATGTCCATCTTTATAATAATTATATAGCATCTCAAAAAATAATAATAAAAAGCTGTAAAAAAAATGTGTTTAAAGCAAACAGTAAAGTCTCCTCCAGTTCTCGATAGAACGAGCCTTAAATTAAAGACTGCAGCCTTTTGCTGCACCGTGACACGGGTTAAATAAAGAAGCTCCTCCTGACAGCGATACCGGCGTTCACCCACCAACCCTTTGTTCTCTGCCTCGGCGCTCGCTCGGTTTAAACAGCACAAAGACCGTTTTCAGCAGAACTTTGCGTGCTGGAAAAGACGGTGCCAAGAAACGAGGTGGACATCTATAGACTCCAGCCGGGCTCTGAATGGTTTGTGTAGGAAGGCGGTTTGAAATTCACTCTCTTCACACGCGAGTTTTGATCATAACTGAGACAACCAGCATCTCAATGGTATGACATGTAGTAATTTGTAATGACACACTTTGAAGATTTATGTAAGTTGATGGTAATTTTATTCTTTTTGTGGAGAAAACACCTACTGTTTGTTTTGTTTTTCCATTCATAATGCTTATTGGATGATACAGTCTTTAAATAAAGATCAACATTATACCACATCTAGAAGGCATACAGCAACAGTGAGCTTGTAATGAATTAAAGAGCAAACACCACCAGTGGCTTGAAAAACCTTTCTGCCCCTCTTCACAGGATAAGCCCAACGCTGTGGGCGTCGCGGAGCTCCATGAAGCCTTGTCTCTGGACTCCGTGACCGAGGACAGAAAGCTGTTCCTCCTGGCTGCCCAGCTGGACACTGACGGAGCCCTGAGCAAGTCCTGCAAGTGCCTGGACACCGTCCAGGACCTGCTGCTCCAGCTGGTCTGATCCGGTGTCCCTCCCACAGAGCTCCTCCTCTTTCTTTTTCTTCTTCTCTGAGGCAGAGGAGGAGGAGGAGATGACGAAGACTGATGGAGCTGAGACAGGAGAGTGAAAAGATGCCAAAATGGGGTGCTATGTTTTCCAGTACCTCCTCTTCCTCTTTTCCTCATCCTCATCAGTTGGCTTTAGAAATAGCAACTTCTCCTCACCCGTCTTACACTTTCCCTCCAACTTGTCCGTTCTTGCTCAATGAAGAAGAGGAGGTGGTGCAGAGTGAGGAGGACGAAGAGAGAAGGTGGCACCGAAGAACGAAAGCTCGACTCCAACCTTACGTGATCACCTCCTGCCACTGACTCCGACTTTTATTTAATGGCGGCCTGTTACAGGCTTATTTAAGCATGTAGTTTGTAGTGTATATAAAGCGTGTGCTGTTACGTGTCAGGTTTGTAGGAACACTTTTTCGGGTTTTCATGTTTTATGAAATGTTTTTGTGTGAAATCAGATCAGCGACGTCAGCAGAGCAGAAGGTGATGTTTGGGGATTCGTGGACCGCTTCAGAGGATACTCGCCGATTTCTGCACTGCAGCTTTTCTTGTGGAATATCGTGGGGATTCAAAGGGAGCTCTGAGACTTTTTAAAAAGCAGTATTTTCCTCTCACAAGTATTCTAATAACTGGGTAACAAAGTTTCCACACTTAAACGGTCTTGAAGTGAAAACAGGTCCTCTTTGCTTGTGTACCCAGGTACGCTAACACAAAGCTGTGTGCTTGGTGATTTTCTAGTAAACACTTCAAACAAACCCACAATCTGAAGCTAGCACTGAAACCCACAGTTAGCCACCTTCCACTGTTAGCTTATGATGCTAACCAAAACAAACAGCGACACCTTTTTTCTTCTTTTTAAACTGTGGTTTAAAGTACATGTACTCAAGTACTTTAAATGTCCTACAAATTCGAGGTGCGCTTTCATTTTAATATAAATGCTTCATTTGTGTAGATAAAAAACTGTAAAAGGAACGGTTGTACATTTGATTAGATGACCCAACAGTGCGTAAAATTAGTTAAATCAATAAATAAAAACCACAATCATGTCACACTAACATAACACCATAACTTATTATAGCCAAAATGTTTCGGCTTCAGGTACATTTGCTGGGAAAACTGACAGAATGTACAGAAGTTATTCCAGCTCAGGCTCATAAAACAGGAAATGTTCATGGGCACCAATTGTCAATATTTTTTCACAACTTTGTAACTATATTTATTGTCTGGAGTATGTATGAAGTGCTGAATTTTAACCCAACCCATGATCTTCTAAACCGAACCCAGCTGGCCCGATGCCCAGACCCATCCAAGTGTTCTGAATTTCACTTCTTTGGAAAGCATTTGGGAAAAAATTACACAGATTAGTTCTAAATCCTGAATTTTTACTGTGACCTCTGAAATGATTCATTCTACATTCAGAACGAGCCAATGAATAGCTCATTCTCCCTGTAATAGTGGCAAAATATTAATTTTATTGACATGGAAGTGAATCCATGTTCAGGATGATGAAGAAACTCTAATATTTGTGACCGGAAACACGAATCAATGGAGTCGCGGTTGTGATGATTTCGTGAACTCCCGTGAAGCTGCGACGGTTATTTTTAAAAATGTGTTTAGGACCGTGAGTTTCTCGGAGGGCACGGCCGTCACATGGGCTTGAAATACAAAACACGATACCTGTGAGATAGGACCCTGACGTAAGTGTCATGCATTTGCCCGAAAAAAAGTTTTTTGGCTGAAGTGAATATCTGAATTAATCAGACATTCAGAAATTCAGAGAAAACCTTTTAAAATGTCCCATGTTTCTGAAGAGATAAGAATCTCAGAAAGTGCATCAGAGAAATTGGGCTTTCAAGTCGAGAGAGGCTCTTTTGTGATTTAAGATGTCTCGTTAATTCAGAAAACAGGGCAATTGATTTTGTCAAGTGAACCAATTATGCGTCTGCAACCCTCAAATTCCTTCTTGGAAAAAGTGCCAGCGTAAGTTATCTACCCACAAGCTCTTTGGTAACAGGCGGTAAGGTCCTCACTGGATTTAAAATGAATCCTTCAGACGTTCAGTCTGGACGTCAGCTCATTTATAGGCCCGTAGTGCCAGGACCGTTTCAGTCACCGTGTAGAGGACAATGACGCAGTAAACCGCACACCCTGAGTGTATAAACGCAGTGTTTAAATCTGTGAAGATTAACTGGAAGTAGCTCGATCTTTAAATGCTGCATGTGTGCAGCAATGTTTGCTTATGACGCACAGTTTTACTTTTTAATGAATGTAAAGTTTTATTCCTTGTGATGTTCTTCAGAAATGTGTTCACTTTAAAGTTCGGTGGATTTGCTGTATGAACGCTGTTTTATAGCCAGTCTCTGCTTTCCTGTTATGTGTTCTGTTAGATATAAATTCATGCATGTCCTCATGGTTCTGTAATCCTCTTCCAAAACTTAAAGGGGACCTGTTCCGCTCATTTCCAGCTCAGTGATTTTATTCTTCAGTTCTACTAGAATTGTTTTGCATGATTTACAGTTTAAAATAATGCTTCTTTATCTCATTACTGGCCCCAGAGATGTTTTAAGCTCCTTCCCGTCTCTCTTTAATCCCCTGGAGAACCTTCAACTACAGGTGGATGGAGCTTCTGTGCCTAAGATGATTACATTAAGGATGGCTTTCTGTGACATCATGCTTGTCCAAGAGTAGAAAAAACTGCCTGAAACATCATGCAAACTTGGAGCCTGAGCTCACAGTTATTACTTGTACAGATTTCATTACTGGAAGCTTTGGCCATGTTAAATATGAAGATCTGCCATCGAAAACAATGTGAGAAAATATGGAAAAGCATAATAGGTCCACTTTAAAGTGCAATTTCTTGAATGGAAAATTGGGTTATTAGGTCTGTTTTTGTTTAAGAAACAGAGATTGTGTGATTAGATCGAGCTAAAGCCTCTCACTTCTCAAGCATTTAATTCACTAACTGCTCTACTCTAATAAAACACATACAGGTTTGTGTATCCGGTTTCTTATTGGATCTTTGGATTCAAAGGTTAGTAAAATATGCATATGTGTCGAGCCAACAAATTACAGTCAAATATCGCACTAACTTAGTGACACAGCTGTTAACGAGGTCTGGGAGACTGTAACTGTTCAGATTTTAGATACGTCAGTAAAACAAATGCAGAAGGATGAGAAAGCAGGGACAACAGGAATTAAACACCTATGTGTTTGTTATTAGGACGAGTGCTCGGCCTCAACCTGCACTTTCACCACCAGAAACTGCTATGAATGGGCGAGTGTGTCCAAACTTTGGACCGGTACTGTATGAAGAGGCACAATGAGCACAATGCACACTCATCCACATCAACTCATCCTCCGACGCGTGGGTGAAAAAACAAAAAAACCCTTTTTCTTCTCAAAGCATTAGTTACGTAATGTCATCTAAAGAAAAAATGCTTATTACTGCAAAGTTATAATTTGCATATCTTTCTTTAATACAAGTTGCAGATTTTATCCCAAGTAATTCTAAACAGTTGTCTCAAGGCACTTTATATTAGAAGATAAAGAGCCTACAATAATACAGAGAAAACCCAACAATCAAACGACCCCCTATGAGCAAACACTTGGCGACAGTGGGAAGGAAAAACTCCCTTTAAACAGGAAGAAAGCTCCAGCATAACCGGGCTCAGGGAGGGGCAGCCAACTGCTGCGACCAGTTTGAGGTGAGGAGAGGGAGACAAAAGACACACTGTGGAAGAGAGACAGATTAATAATAACTAATGATTAAATGCAGAGTGGGGTATAAACAGAGAGTGACAAGAGGTGAGCGCTACAAAAGATACATAAAGAAACAAATTATACGGTTTTGTCTCTTTAATCTTTGTGCGCATACTCAAGTACAGATATTTGAAAATTCTACTTAAGCAGAGTAACAAAGTATTTGTACTTTGTCGCTTCACACCTCTGTAGATAAACAAGCTAAATGGATAATGCCCCCAAAGTTAGGAACAAACACCACCTTTCCTTGGGTTAAGAGAAAACAATACCAACAATAGATACTTTCATTTGTAGTTGATTTGTTTTGTTTTCCTACAAAACAACCATTTGAAAAAGACTTATTAGGGGATAAGAGAGGATTCAGAGTCAATCAGAGCATTCAAACCTTGTTGTTTGTGCTTGAACAGAGATTAACGCCTCTCTTGCGTGGGATTAAAGTACAAGTGGGGAAACGTACACAGAGCAGAGACACCGATAAACACAGACTTGCGCTCAGCTTGTAAATACCCAGTTATCTCTCCCAGCGGATGGAGCTCTGAGATATCCCCTGACAAATATCCCCTTTCACTGCTTAGCCGTGGAAAATGCATTTTCACCCCTCCGTCTGCTGACTGAGCAATTCACTGCAAACACAGATAACGCAGAGCAAATCTATAAGTCTCTATAAACGCCTGGACTTGTTTTCCCGGGTTAAGTTCCCCAACCGGCCGAGCAGGAATGTTTTGAGTTTGTTGAGACATCAGTTTCTCTCAGCGTTTTCGCGGCAGACTGCTACGAGTGTGACTCAGTCAGCATGAAGGCTCGCAGCAGGTAGGACTGAGTCATAAAACAGCTTGTAAAGATATGTGATATCTAAAGAATGATTCATAAGGGAGTGAGATGCATAATCAGTTAAACCCAATAAACCTAACCTTCATGATTTTCAGTTTAGTACATCACGCAACGGAGAGACCAGCGTATACACTGTATACCCAAGTATCAGTATACTGACAGCAAAGCTGGTAGCTTCATCAAATCAAACCAATTATAGTGGTATTGTACACAAGTTAGTATCATGGATTGACCTGTAGTGAAACTTCAAAGTAAAGGTTCTGCCTTACCACTGCAAAAAATGCAGCATTTACTTAGAAGTCAAACAGTTTCCAGTTAACACCCCCCCCCCCTTTACAGTTTCTCTACCGCTCGGTGAGTAGTTGGCGAGTCTTTGCAGACAAGTCGGCATCTTCCATGCAACCTACAGGCAGCCGTGGCAATCAAACCGTGAGACACCAAAGCAGCTGCAGGGAGGTTTTTGGGACGGTCTCTTCTTTGTGATCAGTTTCGCCTGGAAACCTCCAGCAAACACAAACCACCGGGTGCCAGGCCTTCACTGTACCCAAAGACAAAACATGTCTAAAACCAAACGTAATAAAAAATGAATGCTGATTTTTCACGTTTAATGACTCCATTTATAATTCAGAAGAAGTGCTGTTTGTTTTTACACTGCGCAATCATGCCTCACATTCCTTCAGTACAGCTTCACCTGATAAGACGTTCCTGCTCTCATGCCGAGGATGCTTTCTCTTGGAATTACCGAGTGCAGAGAGAGGCTGTAAATGATTGATGAGAGCAGAGGAGGTGAAACAGCTGATGGGGAGTAGGTGAAGGTGCTGTTTAGCAGTCGCACCAAGGAGATAATCTCTAACAGTAACAACAATAAAGGTGCAAACCAGAGGTTACCTTTGACCTAGTCTGTAGTTTTAGCAGACAGCTGTAGAAGCTCAGTCACTGTTTCACAATTTCATTTTTCGCTGAATCAAAGGCATGAAGGCAGTTATTATATTCATGTGTGTCATTTTAAACTCGGTTTGGTTTCCGTTAGTTTCCAGAGTGGGTTTTTATTTTTTCTGTGGTGTAAAAATGTTTAGTTTTTATTCTTAAATGTGGGAGGTATTTGTAAGGGACAACATTTAGGAAGTTCAGAAATTATCACAATAAAACCACTTTATGTTAAACTTAAGTACCAAAGTCTCCTGGTGCCTGTTGTGAGGACACAATCACACAATAACGCTTCGCTGAGCTTTTGTGCTTTTTAAAAGTCTAGTTTTTTATTTTGATTTCACTCAACATGTTTTTCACTTCCTTTTGCTTCCTTGCATCAAATGAGAATACTGCAGTATTTCTGCTTTTACATCTTTCCCCTGGACACAGACTTTGACTTTTACTTTGAAGGCTGAACCCTTCCTCTGCTGATCTTACATTTCAGCCAGTTTTATAGTTCTTAGAGGGCCGCGAAAAGTCTCTGTGACGATCCTGTAAACAGTTAACGGAGAAAAACCCCAACAGCACTCTCCTTATTCACTGCACGATGAAAACCAAATCACGGCCGCGTCTTCTTGGACTAATTTGGTGCTAAAAGTAAAGTTTTGACAGTCTGTGGACAGACTGCCGTGACATGAGGTTCGGTGTTCCCAGAGGATGAATCTGAGATTCAAGCTTTCTGCTATTCAGTGAAGTATGACTGTAGAAACACTGATGGTTCCCTGTTGCAGTTTTCAGTTCTGAAATATTTTGGCAACTTTTGGACTCATTGCCACGGAGTTTATAATTTCACAGATCCAGAAGATGAATCAGAGGCAGGAGAGAAAAAGAAAGCCCGGTGTCGTCTGCAGCCAGCAGATGGACGTAGCCACCGTGATGCTATGAAGCCTCGAGATGAACGTTTTTGCCATGAAGAGCAGATCTGTGAATCTGAGGCACGTTAAACGTTAGCCAATAATTTTACCTGGGTTTAGCTGACTTTCTTACTCTAACGAGGACAATAACCTACAACATGAACACCATGATGTAGTCAGTAAAACATGAAACTACAAACTGAGGCCATAAACTTCTCACTGAGGTCAGAGATCAAAGAGAAGCGGGGTGATGGTCTCATAGAGGACTTGCCTTCTGTTGGTGATTAATAGAATTCTCTGCTCAGACCCAGTGTCACTAAAGCACCAAGTGTTATCTCATGGACCCTTTTTAAAAATAAACCATTAAAACAACACGGAGGTCTCTTAATGTGATTCACTAAAAATGCAGACTGATCCACTAGGCCTTCACTTCCAGGACATCACGACCCGCTTTGGTATCAGTCCTCTCCCTTCAGGGTCATCGTGTGTGTCTTCACTCCCGTCTCCTCTGAGTAAACTGACCTTCATGACTCCTGCAGGTTGTTCAAAGACAGTGAAGCTATTTTGTTGCCATCATCAGAAACAGTAATTCAACAATGTCGGATTACAGGATATTTTTAAATCGCGACTTTGTTCCATCTTGTATCAACATTCACATTAACGTACGTTTTCATTAAATATTTCTCTAATAAAGGAGTAAAATCAGACTTCTTGTGAGGTTTCTACCTAAGCAGCAGTGAGGACGTGGCACACTAACGCCTGGACCTGCTGGGCTCCAGCTCCACGCTGTTTTTAAATCATTGGACTCGAACAGTTTAACTTTAAAATAATCCTCGTTCGTCGTACACCAACCTGCAGCTGCCGAGTTCATCCGGTTCATTTTGGCTCCCCGCGCTCTGTAAGCCACCTTTTTTCTGATTGGTTGACCCCGTAAACCTAAGACGCTCTGAGCAGGTGGGTGGGGCTTCTGCACCTGTGATGAACACATCACAGCTGCAAGAACCCTTTTAAAGCTGCACTCGCACACATCATTCTCCCTGGAAAGCGGTGGAAACGACAGCGGCACAGCGCACGCCCGATTTACAAACGCCTGATATAAATTATGCACCTCGCTGTCTGGTGCCGTTCCCCTCACTGACTGACAGTTGCTGCATTTAAGGAAAAAATGATTTTCAAATCGGAACCTGCTGCTAATTTCCAGCTTCTACAGCAGCTTTGCACGACTCACAGTTCAAAACGATCCTCATTTATCTTAAACTGGGCCTTCTTTAAAGAAGTTACAACATAATAAAACGTTGAATTTCCTTCTGGGATCAGTAAAGTTAACCTTATTCTTAAAATAGAGCTGTGGCACGTCAGAGGCATCATCTCATGTTCTTTAAAGCCGCGGGGAGAGCATGGTCGCGGTAAGAGCTTTTTCCCCACATAATTTGATTCTGCAGCTCCGATCCAACCTTTAGAAATCGAGCTCAAACATTTCTCGGAAAAGAAGAAAAATATTTTTATGCATCATTTGTGGTCACATGCAGAGATCGTGTCAGTGCCCTCGCTTATCATTTCTTTACAAGTTTATAATCATTTTATTTCTGGCTCAGAATAAACTTCACAAACCGCTCGCTTGTTTATCGCTGGCTTTATTATCTTTATCATCTCATTTCATATTTCGCCCAGCACTTTGGGACTTTTCTGGTTTGAATGCCGCTCTTTGTCTGGCAAACCCAGAATAGAACTCACTTAAAACACTGTGAAAAAATTGATTTTTTTTCATGATTTTCCTAGAATGCTTGGATCCTCCTGTGAACTGAGCGCGGGTTTTAATCAGGATTCTGCAGGAAAACAGATATTTGTCATCCTGGAGGGGAAAAAAAACACCTGCTTGATGAGCTTGAAGGGGTTTAAAATATTTAAAATGTCATCTCAGTCACGTTTGACTTTCATGAATGTTACATAATGGATGACCAAAAATACAAATGGAGAAAAGTCACGTCTAAAACAACACGGAGGCGCTCCCTCTGCACTCGTGGACAGCGCCGCTGTTTTATTCTCCGTCCTCACACCGGACCCGTCTCAGTCTGAATGTCTACAGTCCAGTTCCTCAAAGCCAGACCGGATCTCCTTCTACTGGACCATCGGCTCCGGAGCGGCGAGCGAGCTGACGAAGGCCTCGTAGAGCTGCGGGTGGCAGCGCTTATACTCATCGATTTTCCTCTTGATCTGTTTGGGCGTGTCCTGGTAGTAGTTCTTCTCGTCTCGGGCCATCGCCTGCAGAGGGGGGGAAGGAACAGGAGGGTGAGGGGACAGTCCTCAGGTTTTGGTCGCCCCCGTAAACTTTAAACAGATCGCTAACGACGACTTAATTGAGCCAAGTGACGGCTAAACACGGTTAAATAACCCAAACTACTCGGGAAGACTTTGGATTCAGATGTATGACTGCGGCCGGCTGCCGTTACGAGACCTCAGGATGAAGGTCTCCATCCTGGAGTCTGAACACAGACGTGTGGTTGATGAGTTACTCTCCTGTGACTCTGATGGAGACCTAAGTTTAAATAATGAGTCCATACTGAGTTAGAAAACACTTAAAGCCACTGACTGAACACACAGACTCAAAAGTGAAACTGTACTGAGATCAGTTTAACTCTCAGCATCCCCCCCAGCTGCTGTTGTGGTGGTCCTCCATCACTCAGCCCCACAGAGGCTAGTCCCCGCCTTACAGCTACGATGGTGGAGTTTAATTGGATCAGCAGGACGAGCTGATCACATCGCACTGATTGCAGGAAATACTCGCTAATTAAAATATTAACAGAAGTATTTTTAGTAAGTAAAAAAATTGGAGCAGTAGTTTTTCCACCTGTTAACATCATCGTGCTAATTTGATGGTCTCTGGCTGACCTCCGTCTGAATGTTGCTGCACTTTAATTTGTGAAATTTTAAAGACCACCTTTAATGGGAGCGGAGGTCCAGATTCGGGTCTGAACTGCAGTAAAACCCTCGACTCGCCCCACACGTTCGCTTCAGCCTGATACTGCAGCTGACAGAGGAATACTTCATCCTTGACTTTTAAATTCTGAAAAACTGAGTCCATGAAGGACATTTGATTGTATAAAGAAAAACCCACACCCTCACAATGGGTGGATGGATATTTAATGAAGCCATGCTCGTTTTTACCTTCATAATGAGTATTTTCAGGCCCATAAACTGCAAGAAGATAATACATCATGTCATCCACTTAAGTTCACTTTTACTCCTACTCATCCGTCCACTTAAGGCTTCGTAAGCTCCGCCCCGTCTCCCCCTTAAATAGGAAAAAGCAGGTCCTGACGAGCAGATACGGGATGCCTCTTGCAGAGAACATGGATAATACACGATTAAGGGTCATTATGAGATTTTTGGGACCTTGTCTAGCAGAAATACCTGTACTTTCAACTCCAGTACCAGCTCATTTATGAGACTGTCATCAATGATTGGCTGTAAAATGAAGGAACTCTAATTTACTGTTAAATCCAGTCCATTTAAAAACCGAGGCGAGCGCCATCACTCGTCTAGTTTTGTCGGTCTGCTCGAGCTTCAGTTCTTACCTTGTAATCCTCGTTGTGCTCCCGGATCATGTACTGAACGTACTCAATGAGGTCAGTCGATAACGTCTTGGTGTCTTTCCTGGGCAGGCTGGCCTCCTCCTCCAGCTCTGCTCAAACCAAACAAAGAAAAAAAAACAAATGGTTCCAGTCAAGCTTCAAACAGAAGGACAGCTACATTCGAGGAAATAAAAGCACTAAAGGAAAAAAGAAAATATGCAAACTATAAGAAGGCTGCCAGCACAGATCAGTGTTTTCTGCGCTGCGACCTCGCCACTAGTCAAAACAGTGAATGCAGAGCTGCTGCTTCTATAACATCACGGCAGACGTGCTGTGAAGAAGTGAAACACTGCTCTTATTTTAATTGGTTTAATTAGGCTGCATTCACATTGTGAATAACATGAAAAGAGCCTTGGAAGTGGCGTGAAGCAGCCTTCATTAAAAAAAGCTAACATGTCATTAACAGCAGCATCTGCAGCTGAGGGCTTATTTCCTTTATTTAACCCTGTTTGCATGCAGTCAAAACAGGTAAAATATTAGTGAATGCATTTGCATTTATACAGTACTACTCTAGTTTTACTGCCCACTCAAAGTGCTTTAGACTCCAGTCACACTTAACCACACATTCATAGTTAAAGCACTTTATCTAGTTCATGGGAGGCCCACGCAGGCACAGGGAGAACATGCAAACTGCACAAAGAAAGGCTGCAGCCAGAGCTCTAGCCCGGTGCTAACCACTCCACCTCTGTTCACGTAGTCCTCGGTTTGCAGCCGAGTGTGAAGTGGCGGGGATGAGAATCAATATGGCCGACCCTAAGGCCACGGTTCCTGGAAAACAGCGGAGTTACCCACTTCGTGTCGTGCACGAATCGCTGTCTCATGGACGAGTTCACACATCTCGAGGTCTCGTTCAAGAGCGAGGACAGAGCTGAGTTGGGCGGGCTGGCGTACGGATCTGCTGAGAGTGAAGCCGAAGCTGTTGATTTACCCATCGATCTACGGTCCTGCCCTCACCTACAGCTGTGGGCAGACACTGAAACGCTTTCTCAGAAGGGAGCACGGACTCTTCCTTAGAGACAGGGCGAAGCCTTCAGTCACTCAGACGGAGTCCAGAGGACAGCTGATACTCCTCCACATAAGGCAGTTCAGGCCAGAATGCCTTCAGGTGTGTTGAGCTGATGAAAGGACATAATCGTCCTTTCATCATCCCTCATCGTCATTTATCATCCTTTCCATCGTTGTATAATCTTATTGCTCTTCCATCATCTTTGTGTATCGTTTTTAACTCTCGTTGCTTCGTTTACTGCATTTAGATTTTTGTTTATTGACTTTTAAAGAAACTTATTCTCTTTATAAAATTAAAAACATAAAGGGAACCAATTCATCTTAGTCTCGTGTTGATCAGAGATGATCCAAAGTGGGCCGCTGAACTAGAGATCCTCCTTAAATCACGGAAAGTCTTGCAGGGAAACATCCTGACATCACGGACCCACAACTCCTGGCTCCAAATAAAAGAGCACGAACAAATAAAACCAACAGTCAAACAAAATAAACTGAGCTGAGCAGCTTGAATGCAGCCTGAAGTTTCTAAACCACCTTTCACCTGTAGGATGAAATAAAGCAGACGCGCAGGTGCATCAGGAGAAAACACTTACGTTTGAGTACGTAGGGTTTGGTGATGATGGCAGCCTTTTTATCTTCCCCGGGGAGCTGCACATGTGGAAGAAAAACACAATGAAGGTCATCAGGCAGCGTGTTTGGACTCTGGGTTAATAAACACGATCATTCATCTTCTCCCCTAATGCGACGCCACGACAGCTATGAAATGTGGCTTCTCTCATCCGCGGTGTCGTTTCAGGAGACAAAACCATTTAAGCGTCCTCGCCGCCGAGCCCGGGGGGAGGCAGAAATTCATCATTTAGTCGCCGTCACAAGAGAACAAAACGAATCCACGTCTGAAGGCTGCTGGAAAACAAAGTGCAGCCGGCAGGAAGGGATTCACTTCGTTTAGCCTCGGGGTGAAACGGCACCGGCGATTAATTAAACACTGAGAAAAGGAGCAGCTGCAAAACATCACCGATCGCTTTAAAGAGCCTCCCTGGGGTACTCTGAGGAGGCATCATGTCTGTTTGTGCCTGAAACCTGGAGGATTCAAACATGTCAGGCTGGCTTTAAGGCAATCAGATGTTATAATTAACACTCTGTCGCCCCCTTCAGGCACAAACCAAAACTCACAGGATGTGAGCACAAATGTGCTCCAGCGTGAACCTGTTGGACACGTTTAATATTTCAGGTGTTTGCAGTTACTCTATGAAGGTGATCCATTTAGTCACCTTTACAGAGGCGCTGCTCGCAGTTATGATGTTCACATCACTGCTGTGGCCCAAACTGACAAAAATAAGTGAATTCAAAATGTTTAATGTTCATTAAAATCTGGAAAAATGTTATTTCTGTAAAAATCAATGCATCTATAAACTTCATTAGGTACACCTCGTTAACACAAATATCTAATCAGCCAATCAAATGGCAGCAACTCAGTGCACTTATACATGATCAGGACAGCCTGCTGAGGTTCGAGCTGAGCATCAGAATGAGGCAGGAAGGTGATTTAAGTGGCTTTGAATGTCTCTTACCTTCTGCTGTTTTATGGGCAGGGAGCGGTTCGGATCGAAAGCCAGACCCATGGACTGCAGGTTCTTGGCGACGGACCTCTTGTTGTTCCACGCATTTCGTATCTGAGCACTGAGAATGACGACATGTTAGAGACATGAGAACACATCTGCGGTCCAACACGTCACCAAAAACACCTTTTTCGACAGATTGAAGTCTTTAACTCACATGAACACAGGTACTCAGCACATTTCTTACTACTCAAACTTTAAAGATACACAGCTGTGCAAAAGTCCTGAGCCTGCCCTCATTTCTTTATATTTTGCTTGTTAAAGGTGAAACTGTGGTGGCTCTGGGGAGGCCAATCCATGACTGAGTTCCACTGTGTGCTTTCACTGCATTGGCAGTGTGTTTGAGATCATTGTCGTGCTGAAAAATGAAGCCAATCTGACTGTACTTTTCTGTGTTCATCATTCCATCAGTTTTGATGAGATCTCTACTGTCTGAAGTGCAGCTCCAAACCATGACAGAGGCTCCACCATGATTCACTGATGGCCTTAGACACTCACTGTTGGGCCTCTACAGATTTACTCGATTTGAACCATCCATTCATTCTCTTCCCACTTATCCTGTTTAGGGTCGCGGGGGGCTGGAGCCTACCCCGGTTGACATAGGGCGAGAGGCAGGGTACACCCTGTACAGGTCGCCAGCCTGTCGCAGGGCTAACACAGAGAGACAACCAGACACACTCACATTCATACCTATGGGGCAATTTAGAGTGACCAATTAACCTAACCCCAGTAACTGCATGTCTTTGAACTGTGGGAGAAAACCCACGCTTTGGCATTTTTCAGAGATTCAGCTAAAGAAATGGGCTTGTCATCATTGGAGGCAATGTCAGTGCAGAGGTATCGAGACGGGTTTCTGCAGCCAGTGGCGATCCCACATCTGCACAGTCTGGGACCGCACTCTATCCTCCAAGGTGACATCGTACGCCCCCCACAGAGCGGGCTTTATCAGAGACTACCTCCAGAATCTGGAAGTGGAGAGGATGGAATGGCCTGACCCCAACCCCACTGAACACTGCGAGATCAGCCTGTGTGCTGTTTGTACCAGAGTGACCAACACAACCACACCGGCTGACTTCAATAAGCAGAATAAGCTATTTGGCATCAGCAGAGAAGATCTGACAAGTTTTTCATGGGCACAACCCACAAATGCATTTTCCTTACAGATGGAGCTCAATTTAAGGGGGAACAAACAGATTTAATGCCAAAAAGCATTGTTACAAAGAAATAATTGACCAAACACAAATTTCCTTAGTTTTTGTGCTAAGCTTACAAAGAAATGAGGGGTGCTCAAGACTTTCGGACAAAACTGTAAATGCATCCAATCACAGAGCTAACAGCTGAAACCCCTTACACCACCACCACCACCACCTGGTTACAGAGCTGCGCTACAGACTGTGTCTGTTCTGCTGTTTTTCTGAAAGCAAACTGAACATGTGTCTGTTGTTGGAGCCTCTCACTGACGCTCATTTCCTTTATCAATGTGTCTGTCAGTCATTCACAAACTCACACCGTAAACAAAAAGTGAGGTTTAAGTGACAAAGGGCCCTCAATACAGTCATTCCGACCTCAAAACGCTGATTTAATGACAAATATTCAGTGTGCCATCAACCAGCTGTATTAAAAACATCAAATCGTCTCGTTTACTAAGATTTAATCCAAAATATGCGCATTTTTTAAAACAAGCAGCACCAGAACTATAAATTAACTCTAAACATAAGCGAATTAATTCGCTGTGTGTCGAACAGTTAGTGGACTGTCGGCTTCTCGGGCAGATTTGGTTGCAGTTCTAATAACACATGTTTAAACCACATTAGCACGCGTGCTAACGCGCCGCAACTCACTGCTCGATCCTCGGGTTGCACTTCTTCCTGCTCTTCTTCTTCACGTTCTTCCGGTTCTTGTTGTAGTCAAACTTCTTCTTCCTTGCTGACTGCTTTGCTCGCGGCATGTTGAAGACTTTTCCTCCGTTTTTACAGCCGCACGCTTCGCGTTCTTCTTACTGCGGCTAACAAAAATCAGAACGGAAGAGGCAGCGTGCAGCCAGCAACAGGAACCACGTGTTTGTGTCGCCCATGTCACGTGACCGCATGCCACACCTCCTCCCACCCCAGCGTTAAAAGATAGACACACAAGATACACCAAAGATTCAACATTTTAGTGTTTAGAAATAACAGTGACATTAAAAAATAAATATAAAATAAATTAAAACATTTCTGAGATAAAAAAAAATCAAAATTAAGAAAAATATGGTGTCTTAAAGTATAATTATTACAGGAAATTTGTTTTAAGTTTGCTGTATGTTTAAATTACGCTAAAGAACCAGGGGCGTGTCCAGATGGGGCCATGGTGTGGAAGTGACATCCCCACCCCACAAATGCCACTGGACCAGAGTAATCTCATTACAGTGGCGCGCGGATCGGACCAGCAGCAGTGTAACATAATGTAACGTAGAACATTTACTCAAGTACAGGCTGAGCAAATGGAAGGTCATGTGTTTGTACTGTTTCTGTGTTATGCTGCTCTCTGCTGTCTCATACGTTGGATGCAGATATTTTTGTACTCTGTATGATTTATTTTAAAGCTTTATTTTCTGTTTTGTTGATAAATTACATTAATATTAAACTACACTGCACCATATAAGTCATTAAAATATCAAAAGCTGCAGCTTTAAAGTGATGTACACATCGATGAATCAATAATCCAGTAATATCATGTATGTGACTGTGAAAGTGCCATTCTGCATAACGAGTACTTCCATTATACACCTTGTGCACCATAAAGCTACTTAATCACAATTATAACTTTTCCCAAACTTTTACTGCTGAAAGTCAAAATACTTTATCCAACATGACCTTAAAACTTCATGTGAGTGAACTTTGTTTGTTCCTCTCTTTTTCAGCTGACAGTGCACTAATTTCATGCCAGTTATTGAGAAATATTTGCCCAATTATTAATAATAATATAATAATAATGGTATATTTGGAGAACACAACAAACAGTCAGCTCCGTCCTCACGTGTTTGGAGATTACATTGTTGGAAGAACACGATCAGATTCTTTATCAGGCCCAAAATGAGCAGCAAATATTGATCTGTATCACAGCCATGTTGGAGGAAATGCAACATGCAACTTGTGTTATCCAACACAAAATTACAAAATCATGTTCTGTGTCTCAGCGTAAAAGTGTTTCTCCTGTCGTTGACATGTATACGGTTCCCCCACTTCTCCCAGAATTGTTCCCCTTGTCTGCGGATCCTGTGAGTCAGCCGCACCATAACGCGTGTTTCCTTCACAGCTGTCAGCCGGTCACTTCGTGCTGGTGGATGTGGCTCATACCACTTTCTTGTGATTGCTTTTTTGCAGGTCACTAACAAAAATCTAAACAAATATTGATCCTTTTTTAACACATCATTTCCTGTCAAGTTGCCAAAATACAACAATTGACATGATTTAGATACAGCACAGCCCAGAACTCCAGCAATGGCTCGGTGAACATCTCCCCAGAATTCTGTGAGTTTAGGACAAAACCAAAAACCACGAGAGTGATGTGCATTTCCTCCAACACGGCTGTGATACAGATCAATATTCGCTGCTCGTTTCACTCAGATGAAGTTTTGAGGTCATGTTGGAGTCTTGGTGTTATTTTCTGAGCTGCTGAGTCAGAGCTGCAAACCTGCAGCTGCTGATCGAAACCTGCAGATGTCAGCGTGACTTCAAACCTGCAGACTCAGAGCGAGACGTCATCGGGAGCATCGTTATTGATTATCGATCAGATATAAATCAAATGTGTGTGTTTGCTGTGCTGATGATCCGAGTGTTATCATTAAAACTATTATTAATTCCACTGAGGAAATGTTTTCTCATGTTTATCACTTTATCCAAGTATAAGTAGTGACAGTACAATTCATCATTAAAGCAAGTTTATCTGCACAGTATTACAACTTAAATTCACAAATAACTGAATGAAATATGACAACAAAGACACATCAGTAACTATGTACCAATAATGCCAGATGTAGTGGTAGTTATAGTAGTACACAGTTCACACAAATACACGGAGTAAAATCCAGATTAAAATCTGCCACACTGGTGGGATCTGAACTTAATGTTTGTAAATCATTATAATGGAAAAAAAGAAGCAATTTTATTTATTTGGAATAGAATTTAGACAAATGTTCTCAGTTCACTCGTGCTAATTGCACTTAAATTATTCTTGCTTTGAACGATTTTGTGCTGTAAAAAAAAGCTTTAACTGCTACATATTGATACATGTTCCGCTGCACAGGGATACAGTTACGCCCTCTGCTTAATGATGCAGCTGATCGTTTAGGCAGGGCAGCAATTAAAGTCTCCATGACTACCATCATCTCAATTGATCAAATTAAAAAGAAAAAAGAGGGGAAAAAACATTTGCTGGGAGTCATGCAGAATTGCAGGTTCCTACTGCTTTGAATGTTCTCAAAAACACTTTGAGAGATGATGGTGGGCCTTTTTTGTTTTGGTCCAATCTGAGGCACATTTCAGCATCAGTCCTCCAGTGATGGAGATGTTTTATTCGGAACTCTTTAGGTCAGGGTGGCGTGCAAAGCCTCAGTTAGATCAGGATTATGGGAAAGGTCCTTTTCCATGAGTCACTGATGCCAATCAATAACTATCATCTCTCTGCGTACGCGCAAGCTGCTAAAAACAAATGTAAAAGTCTTCTTAATGCGCCTTTAATGCACTGTGGTGCTGATTTCATTGATCGGCTGGGGGCGGGGGGTTGGGGGGTCCACTTTCTACTGAAATGAGGCTCAGAGAGCAGCTGAGCAATCAGCTCCACATAAACTGGAGGAATGAAATGTA
Organism: Cichlasoma orientale; assembly: GCA_034780415.1. Classification (NCBI taxonomy): domain Eukaryota; kingdom Metazoa; phylum Chordata; class Actinopteri; order Cichliformes; family Cichlidae; genus Cichlasoma; species Cichlasoma orientale. Next base: position 9,252 of record JAVDPK010021230.1, on the reverse strand, counting down.
ATCATTCCTAATGTGATTTGAAGTCATTTCTGTGTCATCAGGAAATAAGCAGGAAGTGACAGGAAGTAGAGGTTAAAGAAAACAGAGCATCCTGGGAAAACGGTTTGTCCACTAAACAACACTCGCGTATTTGTTGTTACATCATTTCCTGGACAAAGAGATGGTCTGTGACGTTTAACCACCACAGTGGATCTTAGATCAAACAATAAAGACTTTTAAGTTTAATTCAAGAGGCTTAGCAGAAGTGTTTATGCGCAGCCTCCATCGTCCTCGGAGGCTCGGAGGTAACTGGACAAACATGTGCAGGCTCTTTTACAGTCGGACCTTCCTGCTCCTCAGCGGTTTGCACCGTACTGTAAACTGTATGTGTTTGCAGACTCTGACAGTGAAACCTCTTTGAGAGCGTTCTTCACTTTGTTTTTCTTAACCATAGAAATCATTCTGCCATCATGCACTGCAGCTGTGTTCTGCGGTCCTGATGGTGCTGCTGAGCTGCTCAGCGCACTCCTTCCCTTTAAGAATGAACCAGACTGCTGTTCTGGCCTCTCCTGAGATCCCTGAGATGGGCGTATTCAGGCTCTGTCACCTCCATCTCTTTGGACCTCATACTGACCATCCCGCTGAGCAGCACCAAGTCCAGGTTCAACACCTGGAATCACCTCCAGATGTTTGATCTGCTTCATTCCCAGATTAAAGGGTGAGCCAACAGTAATGAACAGTTACTACTACTGCTGCCTTTGCTTCTGGTTTAACCTGCATGCTAAAGTAAACAGTATAATCTAGTGTGTTAGATAGTAAATTCTGAATTATTACAAAATTAATTTCGCATAAAATCAAAAGACGTGGTTAGATTTTAACGTTTAAACTGCCTCTTGAATGAAAACACAGCGCGGGGCTCGCTGCAAAAACGGAGGCAGGAAGCGAGCAGAAAGAGAGGTTTCTCTTTGACATGTCTGCCTTATTTCCTCCTCTGTGACAGCAGCTTCAGGGCGGAGACATGGAGGCAGAAGGAGGAGGAGTAACAGGAGGAGAGGAGGGGTGCGGACTGTCACCGGACGGGTCTGCGCGAAAGCAGAAACGGAGGTTTAAGTTTTTCCTCCTCGGCTGGGTGGTGGGAGGAGGTGGTGGCGGTGGACGGTGTTTGCAGCAGGATAACTGTGACTGAAGCCGGCGGGGGGGACCTGCAGCTCGGTGCGCTGCTCCTGCTGGAAGCCCACACAGCATCGACATGGAACTGGAGAACATCGTGGCCAACACTGTGCTGCTCAAAGCACGGGAAGGTAAGGATGGGGAAGGCGGGCTGACAGCTCCTCTTCACCGGTGTGTTACCGACGCAGCACCGGGGGGATGTCCCGGGCTCGGGCGGTGGGAACGGTTCCGGCACTTCCTGACAAATGTTTTGAGGATGCGCGCAGGGTGTTACCGTAAATACGAGTGCAGAGAACGACCGACAGAAGTTCGTTAACAAGTCTAGCGATTTAAGGTTTTCTTCCATGTCCGCGAGCTCACGTCGAATCTGAACGTAATGAGCACTTTATCCAAGTCTGTAGCAAACAGTGAACCATTCGGCGTGGAATATGTTTAAGTAACTTTCTTACTTGCATTGAAATGTCTGTCTTCCTCGTTCAGGGTGCTGACTGCACTGTAAAGTCCATAACTCTGTTATAGTGCCTCAGCCGGGCATTGACGGCTGTTTACTATATCAGGGTGTATGCCGAATTAAAGAGGGGGACCCAAAGGCTTGTAAAACGTTGCGCTCCCTCCCAGCGGCTTTTAATATTTTTGGCGTGCTTGTGATAATGCACATACAGAGGGTCCGGAAAGGGCTGTGACCGTGAGCTGTGGCTGCAGCGACACAGCGGGCTTCCCTTGCTGATTTTGCAGCATCGTCCTATAGTTTGCGAAACAGGATGTTGTGGCAGAGCAGCTGTGCTGCGCAGGGCTTTGTGCACACAATTGATTTTACTGTTCCTGCTAAAGACCATCATCATTAAAAGGTCATCATTAATCAGCTACAACCAGGAAGTTGTGTTTTGATACCTGTGGGTGAGAGCCCCGGTCAAAAGGTTAGCACTAAGGCACCATTTGTGCAATAATTATTGACATTTTTTTAATACCTGCAGCGCAAACAGACCTCCTGGGATCATAGGCCTTTGTTATTGTTGTGCCAAACAGGAGACAAAGGTTTGGATGGCTCAGCCGACATAATCCCGCTGCCATCTGCAGCGGCACATGAGAAGATGAGTTTCATGATCCCTCACTGTGAGTTTATCTGCTGCACTCGCGCAGGACCAGGAGTGGAGCCTCTGCGCTGGCATCCAGCCGAGAGAAGGCACCGCGTCTCCCAGCCCCGTCAGGCCTCGGCTCTGACCTCTCTGGAGCTGAGACTTATCAGAACTCTGGAAAGTTCAGAGCTCAGGCAGACCCGAATTCTGAGCCTCGGACCTTTAATTTCCTGCATCCTGCGGGATTTTACACCCCGGTTTGCGCCTTTCCCGCTCACGTTACGGCTCAGATAATAACAAGTAATCAACATTTACAGATATGTAATGCATTATTTGTTTACGTCATCATTCTCAGCTTTTCTCATTACTGGCCCCGCCGAGTCGTCACACTCGCAGGCGTGATTACTCTTCTGACCTCCTTGGGGTTTGTCTGGTTTTAGATGTGAGAGTCATCTGATACGGGGATAATTCCCTGCCCTTTTGTTTGGGGATGAATGAATAATTGATTTATTTTAATTTACATACCTTCAGTGTGTTTCAGCAAACAGGACACGCATTCATGAAAGCAGGCAGAGATATTTTAAAGTGTGTCGGGCAACTTTTCCCCTTTTTTTTCTAAACCTAGTCATGTAGTATTTAGTAATAATTTATAATGTATTTAAAATAACACAAATGGATCTAAAAATCTGGTGGATTTAAAAGTGGAAAATATTAATTTGTATACACGGACAGATGAGAAGCTGGAAAACTGTGTTGGGAAATATGAAGGCGTGTCGGTTTCACAAACTGCACTGAGACGATGTTTGGACCCGATGAGGTCACCCAGCTCATCCATTCTGGACCGGATCCTGCTTCTTCCAGGCGTCTCAGTGCGTGGGCTTTAAACGATCAGGTGGATGTGATGATGTCAGAATTCATAATCATATTTTGAGAGTAAACACAGACCCGCTGAAACATTGTAGCATCTCTGAGTAATGCTGGGGCAGTTTCTGTAGTTTCTCTGCTTTCATGTTAGTGGAGAGAGAAACACTGTCGTGGTAAAAAGAATCTGCTCTTTGCAGGTCTTAAAATTGGCTAAATGAACCTCGGATGAACAATAACACACGGTGCATTACACCGTGCTATTATTTATTTAACAAAAACTGAGCCAAAGTGCAAAAGCCGTGTGTGAGAAAGTAAGTGCACCCCATGATTGTAGAACCACCTTTAGCAGCAATAACTTGCAGGGATGCTCCCAGTGTGACTTTATCGGTCTCTGTGTGACTTTATCGGTCTCTCAGGTCGTTGTGGAGGAATTTTGGCCCACTTTTCTTTCCAGTGTTGCTTCAGTTCATTGGTGTTAGAAGGTGGTCGTTTATGCGCAGCTCTCTGAAGGTCCCACCGCAGCATTTCAGTCAGGTTGAGGTCTGGACTCTGGCTCATCGTAGCGCCTCGATTCTCTCCTTTTTCAGCCGTTCTGTTGTTGCTGCTGTGCTTGGGCTCACTGTCCTGCTGATGGCCCAGTTTGGTCCAAGCTTTAGCTGTGGGACAGATGTCCTCACAACTGATAGAGGAGTTAATGGTCGACTCAGTGACAGCAGGGTCCTGTGGCTGCAAAACAAGCCCAAATGATCAGCCTTCCATCAGTGTGCCTGATGGTTGGTGTGAGGTGTTTGCAGGAGCTCGGCCTCCACTTTGGCCCCATCAGTCCAAAGGACTTTGTTCTTGTGGTTTGTTCAGATGCAGCTTTGCAAACCTGACCTGTGCTGCTGTGCTCTTTTTTAGAGAGAAGAGGCTTTCTCCTGGCAGCTCTTCCAAACGCACTTGTTCAGTCTTTCTCTAATTGTGCTGTCATGAACTTTAACCTTTAACACACTAGCTGAGACCAGCAGAGTCTGAGATGTAGCTCTTGGGGTTTTTTTGCAGTTTCTCTGAGCGCTGTGCCGTCCGACGTTGGGGTGAATTTGCTGGGACGTCCACTCCTGGGAAGGTTGTGGCCTTGCGTTAACACACACCTGAACACTTTTATAGAGGTGCTCTATGATTGGTTAATCAAGTGTATTTGATTATCAGCTCCTGGTCACAGTCACAGTGTTTTTAGTTTCTCTCACCCCGTTTCTGCATTTTCTGCATATAAATAATGGCACGGTGTAATGTGCCATCTGAGGTTCTATTTACCTTATTTTAAGACCTGCAAAGGACCAGATGACCTTTGAATCTTTACAATTTAAAGAGGGCACGCTTTCTTTTTACCATAATTGTGCGTGTGTCCTAAACGCTGAGGTACCCGGGAGCTCCGTGCTCATCAGCCGCTCAGTTTTTGCATCCTTAAGCCTCTTAAAGGGACAGCCCCTTGATTATACACCAGTAAAAGTGTGTGTGTCACTCAGGTGTGTTGTGGAAATCTCAGAAGGGAGCATTTTGGGAGCTTAATCTGGAGTGGGGACCTTTCTGGATGAAGTGATGAAGAAAACACAAATATAAATCAGATTTTACTGTGAAGTTGGATTATTCAAAGTTCTCTACACTGTGCATCATCTTCATCTGTTCCAAATAGTTTAGATTTTAGCCTGTTTCCTCACACCTGGGAAGCAAATAGTGCAATTTAATGTCACGAAGAGGCTCGGTGACAATGTGACAAAAAAGAAAAAAGAACAACGATAAACCACAAACACTTCACATCAGTCTGTATCAGTCAAATCATCATCACCACTCTAAGCCCTCCTTTGACTGTCAGGCTACTGTAAACCCCACATGAGCAGTCTGGGAGGTTCTTCTGGAAACTGAGAACTGTGCAGTTGAGCACATGAAAAAGGATGCAAGGATGGCATCATCTATGTGCAAACAGCATGACTGAACCAAGCTGCTGCACGCAATCAAAAAGTCTGATGAGGAAATAAACTGAAACCGTTTTCCAACCGACTTTAAGTTCATTCTGATTCTCCACTGTCCGTCCTGTTGTCACAGCAGCTCTGGGTGGCTCAGGGATCATTTTAAAAAGTTGTTTTTGCTTAATTTCATTTCCAAAACGCTGTTATTGGCTTGTTGACTTGCAAAATAAGCAAAATCCAGCACTTCCAAAGGAGCCGTGAAGCACCATAAATGTTGGCCTTGCACTAACGTAGGCTGCAACCAGGACAACGTCTTCTCCAAAGCAAATCTCATCAGTCTTGAAACAGCTTTGGGCTTTTCTTTGGGTGGTTGTTGTATAGAATCACCAGCCCTAAAAGGCTGATTGAGTTTAACCCCAAAATAAGGTTTAAAAATCCTTGAAGTTTAGCTTTTGTCCCCATCTCCAACTAAACACCCACAGATCTGACTGCAGGGTTATGACCTTTAGGATCTCTGGCAATAATGGAGTTATGTTAGCAACATTCATATCAATAATTGCAAACCAGCTGACTGTAGATGGGGGAGAAAGTTGTGGTTCGGGCCATACCTGCAGGAGTGAATTTTTAAATAAAAGCTACCTTAAAGTCAGTCCGATTTGATGGAAGCGATTCCCTAAAAACCTATTTATTTTTTTACATTAGTGGTTTATCGACACTGAAAAAGCTGAATATTTTCTATTATTTCATGGTTTGTCTGCAGTGTTTCTTTATTGGCTACCTTGCTATCGTGATCATTGAGATGAAGTCAGCGGTTTGGACAGCCTCTAAGACGCGCAGCACGCTGCACAGTGCCGTGATCAGTCACCAGGAAATAAAGCCCACACTAATCAAATAAAGTTTGCTCCAGAAAAAGCTTTCAAAAATCAGCAAGTTTTACTTTTACCACAATCTTTACTGCTTCGACACTCTCGGGGTTGTTTGAGTGCTGCGTCTGTCTCTTTTATGAGAGTCCCTCTGCATCAGATTGCGAGTAGCCAGGTTGTTTTTGCCCGTGTGTGGATCGTGTCTCTGAACTGCATTTCATTGACAATATGTCATCTTGGGTAACAGGAGGTGACCTTAAAATGCAGGCGTGTCAGCAGGTCCGCTCCGGAGTTGGTTCAGGACTCTAAGGTATCAGTAAAAATCTGACAATCCCATAGAAGCACTTACAGCAGAGCCTTCAGCTGAGATAGCCCCCCATTAACGCAGCACAGAGGAAGCGTGTCTTCACACAGGAAGTATGACAAAAAGCCACGACTGAAACAGAAGATTGATTTTTACCTCCTCTCGTTCTTTACTTTCCGATTCTCACCTCGTGCTACACGGTTTGGGTTGCTGACATCATTTCCTCTCTCAGTGCTGTTTACAGCCATTAAATCTGGGAAACCGTGAGCTTTGAGGCGCAGCACAAACACACCTTCTGAGATAAACATACAAGTGGAACAAAGTCACAGAGATGTCCAACAAACAGCTTTTAGTCTGGTTAAAAAGGGACGACTGTTAGACGTTAAATAGGTAAAAGCAATCATGCTAGAGATGTTTGAGATTTCTGTCCTACGTGATCTTGATGCCCGGACCTGCCCTGGTTTAGATATATCGAACCAGAGAAGTGATGATGATCTGTTCAGCACTTTAATGCCCCGACATACAGAAAAACATCATTAAAAGAAGAATTACTGGAACTAGCAGATAGACTGATCTGATAACATTTTATTAAATCAGGATGTCTCTGCCCTCTGCAGAAGATGCTGTCGATCAACCTCAGTCTTTTCTACCTAGTGTCCAGCTTTTTCAGAGATGGTCCTACCTCAGGGTTTCAGGCGTGACAGAAAATATCAAACCCTCTCGGAGGTCTTTAGTTGTGGTGCCAAAATAAGTGTTGTTGGCCTGTTACAGTTTACCTCGGAAGAAAGGAAGGGGGTGGAAGATGCCTCAGCCTTAGAGGTCAAGAGAACCCATGCACGGTTGTCCTTTGTGGATTTCTCATCGTCTCTTAACTGCCTGATATTTTAGCTCGCAGGCTTTCTGAAATACAAACAAAAGGTTTTTGGACGCCGATACATTCTTTGTAGTTTTGCATCTGTACACCACTACGGTGGATTTTAGATCAGCTCATTGAGATGTGAAGAAGTGCAGACGTTCAGCTTTGATTTGAGGGGTTTAACAGAAGTATTGCAGCCACTTTTATACATCGTCCCCCATTTTCAGAGGCTCAAAGGACACTTGACTGAGAAGCAGTTTCGTGGCCAGATGAGGCCTGTTTCCTTGTTATTTCATAACAAATTAGCACATAAAAGATCTGGAGTTGATTCCTGGTGTTGATTTTTTATTTGGTAACTTTTTTCCCCACTGGAACTCTCAATGTGAGGTCCAGAGAGATGCTGATGAAGGGCTCCATCATTATGCTGAAAATCCAAATAAATCAGAGACTGCAGATCAGGAGTGGCCAAATCAGTGATCTGGTACATTCTTTGAAAGCATTAACCAGCTCAACAACAACAAAAGACCTGAAATAACACAGACGACAACTAAACTGGCTGATCACAGAATTATTTCCACGGTTAAAAAAACAGCTTCACAACATCGAACCATCATGAATGGAAATCCAGAGAGTTTACAACAAGGCACAAACCACTGGTTTCACTTCACAGACTTAACATTTCATTATAAGGATCGGACTGTGGAGAAGATCATGCTTCTGAGGTCCGGCTGAGACCGTGAACTTATCTGGAACGTGTTTACTGAGGTCGGTTCTCCTACAGTTGCTACAGATGTTAAACAGTCTGAGCGCGAGTGAAGAATTAAATATTTAAATTAAATAAAAAGATCATTGAATCGCTGCCAGTGGGAAAGAAATGTTATGATCCATGTTTCTTCCTGTTGTCATTAAAGATAAAAGCTATCCATGCACTGAGGTCCAAGGGATCTTCCAGAGAGCTGATTGGTCAGTAGGCAGTGGTTTCCTCCCTGTTGATCTCAAACACGACCTGCTTCTGCAGAGGGTTAAACCTGAACCTGGCTTAGCCCCTAATCCAGCTTCAGTGGCCTCTAGAGTCGTGTTTGGCCTTCGTCACGTTCAAAACAAGTGTAACCTTTGAACTGCCTAATTACTGTGAGAGTGTGGGATGAATTAGAGTGCTTTCATCTTGATTACACCAGTCTGTCGCTCAGTCTGTCTTTCATCGCCTTCCATCCGTGCACTCACGGTGTTTGTCTTGATTTACATTTTCACTAATGCACACAGCGGACACGAGGCATCAGTCAGCTTATCTGTAGCTCTGATATTATCGCCTGTTTTCCAGGCACAAACACAGCATCTTGTTTGCAGCGTCTCTGTGATGGTAATTGATTTTCAAAGCAACTGCCTGCAAGTATTTGAATAGCAAATCCTGAAACGTCGACTGCCCTCCTTCAGCGTCATGGATGCGCAAAGTTGATTAAACACAGTGTTATTACTAAATACTTGGACGGCATCCTCACTGAGTCTGAGAGGAGTTAGACCTCCTGCTCTAACAGTTTCATGATATTTCACGTGGATGTGATCTAAAGGTCACGCAGGAGGATGTTTATGACTTTTACTTGACTTTTGTCTGTCTGTCCGCTTCTGCCAGCAGCTGCAACCCCACATTAATGACAGCAGCTACACCCCTGAGCCTCGGAAGTGTCCAGATAGATGAATTATAAACAAATGTAAACACCGTGTAGTTGTTATAGAAGAGGAAACTTTCCATGCAGACCCAAACTGTTTCTTTCAGGCATGTTTATTTCTGCTGTAAAGGTGGACTTTTTAACTGCGGGGACTGAGTTAGAGGAACTGCAGCTTTAGCACTTTGGTGAACGTTTTCAGTCCTAGAAGTTGATGCTATCAGCAGATACAAAACCACAAACTTCTGACCAATCAGGTCTCAAGCACAGAGTCACGTTTCCTCCAGTTTTAGAGACTGAAGTCTTTGACTGTCCCTGTTGATTCTTAGGAGGAACTTTATTCCTGTGTTTGTCTTTTACGGCTTTATTATAGTGATATGATCCAAGATCTCTTAAAAAAACTTATATCCACATAAGTAAATTACTGTCTGTTTGCAGTGGTGGACAGTAACAGAGTAAATTTACTTGAGTACTGTACTTAAGTACAATTTTTGAGTATTTTTACTTTACTTGAGTATTTATTTTTTGGT
>JAVDPK010021184.1:0-33061 GCA_034780415.1 Cichlasoma orientale | reverse complement strand
GCTGTGTGTGGCCCTCAGTGTAAAGTGAGTTTGACACCCCTGCTCCAATGGATCTAATCATCCCCATGTTGTTTTTTCCCCCTTCTTCTTCTTCTGCTGCTGCTGTTTCAAATTTCATTAAATGTGCAGCCACACACTAAGTCACCATGTCCTCCTCCTCCTCCCCCCGCCTCCTCAGTGGTGTTGTTGTTGTCTCTGCTCTCCATCTGTTTTTCTTTCTGCAGCCTTGAAACAAGCAGCTGCTGCTTAAGAACAGAGATAAAAACGGCGTTTTTCCTGATGTAAAGATGAGACCGAAGCCCAGACAAAGCCCCCCGTGTGCAGTCTTTGTCACCTTTAATGGGCTCGGTGCTGGAGGTTATCTGATAGGGGTCAGTGAGCTCCTGCTGGGCGACACAAGATTGGGTTCCTGGCTCTTTAATCCATTTGTGTGCCTCCCTTTCACAACTGCCCTCCTCCTCCTCTTATTCACCTGCTGCCCATCTGCTTCCCTGGCAAGATTTAAAGAACTTTTTTTTAAAATTGGAAACTTTAATCAGTGACGCAGCAGAAACATGCACAGAAATATGTTTGCTTATATTTTCCCACTTGATTTTAAGCATATAAAGAAAAACAGACAAATCAACCTGATAAAGGCAATAAAAGCAGGTTTTATTAATGAAATACTTCTGACAAGTTTGTTTTTAGCAATATGCTGAGAAACATCTGGACATATATTAAAAACCTGCACCTAGGATGTTCTGCGGTTGGTTTGTTTACAGGATTACTCAGTAATTTATGCACAGAGTTGCATGAAAATGTTACTAACGGTGGGGGCTTGGCTCACTGGTGGGCCAAAATTGGACATTTCATGCCACGTCCACAGACAGCGTTAAAGGTGTAGGCGCTGTGACACCACCTTTGTGTTGAAAAAGTCCTGTTATGAAGCCTCAAGCTGAGTGTTTTTGATGATGCATTGCGACCCCTGGATTATCCTCTAATATTCACCATAATTTACAATACAGATTTATAGCTTAATTGAATAAGACCTGAAACTAGGAATCCAAAAAGTCATCAGGAAACTTTTCTTGGTGTTGTGAGACTGGTTACGATGGATCCGACTGAAACTAAGGGACACTTCACACTCATAACCTGGTAGCATAAAGCTCACCCTGCTTTTATTCTCATTGAATCATGTCGTAGTCAAACAGATTCAAAGTTGCCTCACGGTGCTTTTTATTGTGAGGTAGAGACCCAGCATTATTAGAGCGAGAACCCCAACAATCAGAGGATCCTCTATGAGCAGCACATGGTGACAGTGGGAAGGAAGAACTCCTTTGGTACAGGAACAGACCTCCAACAGAAGCGGGCTCAGAGAACTGCGGCCATCTGCAACCGCTGGTTGGTGGATGAGGAGAAAGAGAAAAGAAAAGAAGAGCCGATGGGAGAGAGATGAAGCAATGTGATGACATGTGGTAGTGGTGCATAAGGAAGAAGAAGTGCTGAGTGCATCATGGGAAGTCCCCTAGCAGACTGAGCAATAGCAGTATAACTAAGGGCTGCCGGATCCAGCCTGAACTCTAAGCTTTATCAGAAAGGAAAGTTTTGAGTTTCATCTTCACGGGCGTAAATTTCATTGTCAGATGGTGAGCGCGTGGGTTCATGCGGATCTCTGCGTGCCTGCCAGTTTGTTTTTAGCGACCGCATGGACTCTGCAGAGAATCACAGTGCACCAACTATTCGTGCATCCTAGGTGTCGGACTTCGAGCATTCTTCAAAGAAAAATAACAGGAATGACTGCTCAGCTGTTTGTCTCCAGCTGTCCGTGTCCATAACGGGGTATAACTGAGGCCCATTTAGCTTTCGACCTCTGTCGCTGTGCCAGAGGAACGGGTTGAAAGCTGGATTTTTTTTTTCTTTTTTAATATTGCCAACACTTGTGATATAATTCCTCCATACTGACCAAAAAAAAGATTGTTGTAGTGGAGGATGCTTGCTGTTCTGTCACTTTATACCTGTGTAAGAAGAAAAAAAAAAACCCTCAGACATGACTCGGTGTGTAACACACCTGTGAAATTCAACACACGGCCACACGTGACGACTGGACCGCCGGCCTTTACTTTAAAGCTGCAGCGCAATAAAAGCAGCAGATTACTGTCCGCCCCTCATTCTCTGCTTATAAACATGAATAAAAATAAACCCAAAAGGGTCAATAAACTCATTTATGGATGCATTTCTGTTAAGAGCATCACTTCTCCAGAGGAAGGAGTGGCGCTTCACCTTGAGCGAGGATTTCCTCCTCAAACACTGAATCATTGATTGGGTGTGAGTGGCGTTCAGGACCAGCAGGTTTCCAGCTCGTCTTGTTGGAGGCCTTTGAAGGCCTGGCCCATTAATTAAGTTTAATTGTCTGTTAGAACTAATGCTGCCCTTCTTTATTATATATTATTATGAGGTTATTTATGTATTGATTTATAATAATGCATTCTGGATGAACTCATTCTTTGCAGCCTGATTACATTGTTTCTAATTATTTCAAATGCTTTCAATCAGGATCTGACCGTCTAAAGAAAGAGTCAGTGGTGAAAAGTGAATCTGATTAATGTGAACACGAAGTTCTGTTTGTCTTTTAATCAGAATAGAGTTTGATTACCCCAGAGAAACACGGTTTCTCTGTGTTACATCTTATTCTTACAGACTTGAAGCCTTGATGCAGATATTTAATGCACAAACAGCTCAGCTGATGGAGACGAGTAATTAAAATCATTAAAAGCCATAATTAATGACAGTGCAAGATTTTAGAATGTGCGACCCAGATAAAGGAGACAGTATAAGTATGATAAACACAAACATTAAAGAAAGCATCACTATATATACACAACATTATCTTTTTAGTCACTAAAATACCTCAGCGAGGGTTAAACACAACACAAGATGTGGCAAGCTGCACCTTATGAATATTGTGTTTTTGTTTGAGGTGAGGGTAAAGTGATTAGGAAAACGCATGCGAGGTCATTCAGTGCTCATCCAAGTGATGGAAATTTCCTTTGACATCAAACTCACAAACTCCCTCATTTATATTCAGTCCTGTCTGCAGATTACCTGTTTGAGGTAAAACGGCCTAAAGGAGTTGTTATTTTTTCCTCGTTACTTCCTCAGGTCGAATTCTCCTACCCGCCGCTGATGCCAGACGAGGGTCACGACAGCAACCTGCTGCCAGAAGAGTGGAAGTACCTCCCGTTCCTGGCTCTTCCTGATGGAGCGCACAACTACCAGGAGGGTACGGCACAAACACGCACATCTTCAAGTCCCGCAACCCAGTTTAAAAATCTTATTTTTGCTGGCAGCTGTAAATAAATTGACTGTTTCACACATGGCTGACAAGCTGATATTAAGACAGAACAAGAAGCAATAAAGCAATTTATTCACCAGAACTGGAGCACAAACTTCTTGGACGGGCTGCACCACACAGCAGGCCATAATTATTTAATTAAAGACAGTGGAGAGGCCCAGTTCAGTAGCAGCTACAGCACACTTGTCAGTTAAAGCGGCCGCGACCCAAAACTTGAAGAACAGTATCCAGAGGAGTGAGTTAGACAAGAAATTCACCCCCTTTTGTGCCTGGCTATAAAAACATGTTTATTTCTAATGTAAAGTTGGACATTATGTGGGAATGTTAATACGCCTCAGATGTCTTTCAGACTTTGGTTACTATGGCAGTGAAACAGGGTTTAAATCATGTGTTTTTTTAAGTCTAAAGTTGGCCTTCAGTCTGTTATTGAGTTTTAAAAATGTGGGAATGAGTCAGCAGGTGATAAAATGCTGATTGTTCCTCAGGGTTACGATTATAAAAGGTGTCACTGTGCACAGAAATGTGGGTGTGTACGACTCACTCTTCTTATCCCGCCTGTCATGGCTGCGGTCATGTGACAGTCCCGTGGTTTGCGCTGGCCCGCGAAGGCAAACAGCAGGAACTGAGCCAAAGTTTTAAATGCTGCACACATCAGCATGACTTAGCACGCAGGACAGGAGAGTTTCTCGCTTCCTGCTCTGAGCTGTCAGCTGTTTGTTGGTCGGCTCAATGATTCAGAAGTGAAAAAAAAAAAAAAAATGGAGGGGTTTGTGTTTCCGGACTTGAATTTTCATCCATATGTACAGATTCATGCACGCAAAACGAATGTTTTACAGTTTAAAGGGCAGAAACGCACAGATGTGGCTGTCGGACGGGTTGTCTGTGGCGTCAGTCGGAGTTTTAGGCTTCACTTGCATTACTTTAGTATTTCTGAATTGGAAGTGGATGCGAGGTAGATGAAGTGTGCATAATGTTGCTTATAGTCAAAAGTACTACCCAGGAGTATATAATTAATTAAGTAATTAAAATCATCTCAAAGCTGCAGCATTAATGAATCAATAATTATTATGCAGTAATATAATGCATATGGTTCTGCATAATGAGCACTTTTAATTTAGACGCTAAAAGTATATTTTGCTGCTAAATAATGCATCTGTATGGAGCCCAGAGCTGCTGCACACGAGCCTCACAGTCTGCACTGTGCTGTAAGTATGTCTGATCAATTATTCTGACTTCCTTCCTTCATGCAGCTCCAGAGCAGCTTCCAGTTTGCAGAATCTGTGTGTGTGGGATTTTTTTGAGCAGCGTCCTGGCGTATCAGGGGTGGCTGGTTCGGTTTGATGTGCTGCGCCTGTGGCCTCTGCCCAGCTGCCCCCGCTGCTGCCTCCTCTTTAATCTGTGACGTCCGCGGTCTGACCTTTTGTGACTCAGCTGTCGTGTCGTTCAGAGGAAATCTTCATCACGTTATAAAATCCTCCTCAGACTGAACGGCTGAACCCTGATGTTTTCCCGAGTCTCTCCGTTTCTTCACCGTCTTCTCGGTGAGAGAGGGCAGCTGACGTGTCGCAGCGGTTTCGAATCTTTGAGCCTTTTGGTTGGCGATTGGTGTCATTTCTACACTGTTAAATACCTTCAAGTGCATGATTTAGGGTAGGAAAGGAATCAGGTTGCAAAGCACATGATTTTAAAAGCGTGAATCAGACCCCTGACATATGAAAGGAATTCCTTGTCTGTACATAATCCATGAATATGATTTATCTTTTTTTTTCTGTTTGGATAATTTATGCATTTTTAAATCTCATATATGCCAGATTTTAACCTTATTTTTTGAGCTGCATCTTTGGGAAGCAAAACCCTCGAGACACCAATGTAAGCAAGCTTTGACATGGCTAAAGGATGATGGGAATTTGGACGTCTAGTGCAGCAAAATGTCAAGGGTCAAGAGTGTCCCCGAAGGCACCAAAATAGCCGTACTATTTATTATATTTATTAAAAAGTCAGAAAATTGCAGAATAAAGGCACAGCTTCTCATGTTTGTCCAGCTAAATCTAAAATTTGGATAAAAATGTAATTTAATAATAAAATTATGAACATAGTCTCACTGTAAAGTAGACTTGTGGTTCAGTGTTGTGCTCCTATCTCTTAACAAGCTCGAATGTTTGTCTCCTACCTTTATTTTCATTCTGTCTGGGTCAACGAGAGAACAGGAAGTCCATCTAAAATGTACAATGTGCTCTGCAAAAAGATTCCCTCCTGACAAGTTTGAATCAGTATTTGCAGATAGTATTTTTTTTGTTAAAGAAATTAACTAATTGTTGAATTATTAAAATTACTTGTGCACCATCAGAATGTTGCAGCAGAAGTCGAGAGTCATCAGATATGTTTGTTGAGCCTGTGTGAACTGCAGCGTGGTGTGGTCTTCTGCTGCTGCAGCCCGTTTGCTTCAGGGTTTGATGCTCTTCTGCATACCATGCCACATTCAGAGTTAATAAATCACCTTTCTTCTCCATTCCGATGCTAAAGAGGCGTTAGTACGTGTTTATTGTGATTGCGGTTGTCAGCATGACTTTGAGTGTTTTTACAGTAACAACAAACTGTGAAGTGCACAAACTCACAGGGGAACTAAAACTTAGTCATGTTGCAGCTGCAGTTTAATATTCTGAACGTTCCGGGTGACTTTAAGCAACTTGTAAATGTTTGTTTCTGCCTTCAAGTTTATCCAGTTTGGTAACTGGTTTGAAAACCTGCTGTCAGTCAGCCAGAAGTCTCTTCTCTTCTTTGAAGTTGATGTTACTCTCCTGTACCTGCCTTCTTACACAAACACTCTCTATGTGAACTTACTGGTTTTGCATTATATACTGATTTAAAGTCTTATCTTAATCAATATGGCTTCCTTTGCACACTTTACTTTTCAGGCGAGGCTTCCTTTGCAGCCTACAGAATGTAATTGTCTTCTCCTTGGTTTGCAGACACTGTGTATTTTCACCTGCCGCCTCTCAGTGGAGACACAAAGTGTGTCTATGGAGTCTCCTGTTATCGCCAAATAGAAGCAAAGGTGAGTCTATGAAGGAAAATGGGCATATTTTAATGACCAGACACGCATGTGCAGCAGCTCCACGACAGAAAGATGCACTCATCTGTTTTCATCACGAGAGGTTGAATGCGAGACACCATGAACTAAATAGTTCGTGCAACTTTCTTTTGTCTTAAAATATATATTTCCCCAAGTTTCTAATAGAGCCTGGTAGGATGTAGTGTGCAGCTACTGCTGAAGGTGTTTGCAAGGTCTGAAAAGTGAAGCCACCATGGCAGTGCTTTAAACCTGCACTGTGTTTAATAGCCACCAGGGGGCAATAGCAGTGGTTGCAAAAAGGCTTACGTTCCTATAGAAGTCTACGGGGAAATGAACCTCACCCCTGAGTTTCCTGAGGAGTTTATGGCCTCAGTCACTTTTGGGTCATACTGAATGAAGCGTTAAATCCATTTTGGTCATTCTAAGTGTCAGAAAGCAGGATTATCCAGCGTATGCTCACTGTGATTGACGACTCCAGTGAAGGTCTGTATTTCCACATCTTATAACGTCAAACCTTCGAAGCCCTTGCATCTCAGCCGGTAGATCTGTGGTCCTGGGTTTGAGTCCGCGTCAGATCATTTCACACTGTCCCCTCAATTTCTTGTCAGCTCTGTACCATACTGTCTAGTAATGGTACCTCCCCATTTAATTAATATCCGAATAATAGGGTGTTTGGCAACAATAGTTTCAATACTTTTGTGTATTTTCAAGGCTTTTTCTCATTTGTTCTGATCAGAACCTGCATATCAAAGCTGTTCGTAGCCACATGACAGTTAGTCAAGCCTTGATTCAAGGATTTTTGCTGTCGGCATCTCAGCTTTTTGAAAGCAGACGTCGCGAGTTAGGCGTCGATGTGGAGCGGAAATGAAGGAGAGTGTTTACAGATATCACGAGGGTTATTTTCCCATAGACTTCAATGCAGTCCGACTTCTACTGACAACCAAAACAGTCGCCTCTTGTTGGCCATTTAAAATAATGCAGGTTTCTGCATTTGCTTCACTTTTTGGACCCGAAGCTGCATCCATTGTTTGTGTTGTCTGTGGTTCTTTTGACAGGGACCCAAACATTTGCATTGTAGCTGCCATTTTATATTATTTGTTTATTCATTTAAATCTCTTCAGGCCCTGAAGGTCCGGCAGGCAGACGTCACCAGGGAGACGGTTCAGAAGAGCGTCTGTGTCCTCAGTCGAGTGGTGAGTCAGTGGATGACATAATTTAATAAGCTTTAATTTCAGTCTAACAATTCAATTAAGTCACTGGGCTGTAAAATGTTACTGCGGCCTCACATGGTGCAGTGGAAGGAAATGATGCAGAGAGGATCGTGCCCTCCTTTAGGCTCTAAAGTCGCTGTCTGTTCATAAGTTCATAAGGTTTTATTTTTTACTCTTAAACGTTTGGATTTGTAAGAACTTTCAGTTCCTAAGGAGGAAAAAGAGGACAAAGAACTCATGCAAAATGCAGTAAATTGTACTGGAAATATGAAGTTTTTCTCCTTGAAGGTCTAAAGTCCCGATCAGTGTGCGGTACTTCTCTCTTCTCTTAATGTTGTCGATGAAAGCTGTCACAGGGCGTGGGGCGGTGTTCACCCTGGACAGGTCGAGACACCATTCACCTTCAAAGCAAAAGCTGCTTCTTACTGCCGCAACCAGCACGTTTCAAAAAGCACCACTGCAACCTGCGGTGCACTGCAGCAACCTGCTGGTGACCAAAGAAATCTTAGGGAGGTTTTTGGTGCAGCACCCTCTTTGTGACCGGTTTTGTTACATTGCTATGACGATACAACTTTGGGGAGGGACGGTGACACGACAGGCCTCCCTTTTTTTCAATGCTCCTGGTAGAAGGGGGGGGGGGGTCAAAAGCATCAAAATAAAGCATGTTAGCACACATACCACCCATGCTAATTAAATATAAAGGAGAAATTAGCCTGCACTGGATTTTTATGAGTCACACTGCAAACGACTCACTCACATATGGTCTGTTTGGATTTCCTCGCAGCCTCTTTACGGTCTTCTCCAAGCCAAACTGCAGCTCATCACGCACGCCTACTTCGAGGAGAAAGACTTCTCGCAGATCTCCATCCTGAAGGTGAGAAAACCGTAACCCGTCTGCAGGTAGCGGTGTTTTTACCTTCCTTTCAGCAGCGCCCCTCGCTCACCGTCTCGTCTCCCCTGCAGGAGCTGTACGACCACATGAACAGCTCCCTGAGGGGTTCAGCTTTGGATGGATCGCAGGTTTTTCTAGGTACGCGCCAAACCTGCCAAATAAGCAACCATTTTTCCTTTTCATAAACACAGCTCCTCATCACGCACAACTCTCAATGCCGCTTTTACTTTTTGTGTATGCTCATAGATATAAAAATTCCCCTTGTGAGCACAAAAATATTGTCCTGAATTGCTCATATGTGGTCGCTCTGATTTTGTTTTTCCCCCGTCAGGGTTGTCACCGAGAGATCTAATCCTGCACTTCAGACACAAGGTGGGAAAAACGGATGATTTTAAGCAATAAACTGCAACAAAAATATCCAGTTCTTCTTTGGTTAATTCAAACTTTACCTTTGCAGGCTCTCATCCTCTTTAAGCTCATTTTGCTGGAGAAGAAGGTGAGACTGAAACACATCTTTCCCTTTTTTAAATGTAATTTGCTGCTTTTGAAGTCTGGGTCTATGTATTATCACTTCACGGTGTAGCTCCCCATTATATTTGGGGTTTGCTAACACCGTTCCCATTCCTGTTATATACTAAAAAACAATCATAACATGTTTAAACTCGTCCTTCACTTCTTCCTTTAAAGATCCTGTTAAATCTTTTAAACTCAGTTCTGCATATCTTGGAAATCACTTTTGTTCTCCTCTTTTCTTTCTTATGTTTGCAGGTCCTGTTCTATGTGTCTCCTGTCAACAGACTAGTAGGAGCTCTGATGACAGTGTTATCACTGTTTCCAGGTCAGTAACTCCAGGAGGAAGGCAGATCTGGCTCTGATCTTTGAGCCGTATTGAATCAGGTCTTTGTAACAACCCTGCACACCCTGTCTTAATTTTAATCTTTGGTTCCTGTTTTACTTTTATGCTTATTCTAGTGATTAGTTTCTGTTTGGCTTACTGTTATGGAGGTGTGGGTAGGGTCTGCCTGTGCATATGGCATATTTATGTTATGCTAACCCTTAGAGACTGTAGTGTAATTGTAATTGATTAATGGTGGTTCCTGTGACATTAATGCAGGTATGATTGAGCACGGCCTGGTGGACTCATCCCACTACAGACCTAAGACCAGCGTGTCAGAGGACCCAGGTCTGGTGGAGAGTGTCTCAGGTGTCGAGGAATTCGTCTCCGTATCCGTCACCGACATCGACAACACCACCCTGGACCTCGGGGTGGAGACAGCCCAGCTTGCCACAGAGTCCTCTGGGAATAGCTCTGAGGGGGACAACCACCACCTCAAACCACCCTCACGCATCTCTCTCGAGTCCTCCGAGAGCGAGTGGGAAACTCTGGATCCCAGCGTGCTAGAAGAAGGTGGGCCACAGGAGGCGCCGTCTGAGACAGGGTCCGAGTTCCTGGATACCTTCAACTCCAAACCCGGGACGCCGATCACGGTGCAGCCGCAGGCAGTCACCGGTCAGGGAGGGGTTATCCAGGGCCTGGTGTCGGGTCTGGAGGAGGATCAGTACGGCCTGCCACTCGCCATCTTCACTAAGGTAACAACAGCTAGCGGTAATTAATACTGCCTGATTCTATTAGAAGCTATCTGATCCAGTTTCCACCAAGTTTTAGAGGTCCATCAAACCTACGGCCTGGCCGTGATCCGATTAATCAAAAGTCCTTTTTTGATTTGTAATGTCTGATGTCACTCCACTCTATAATTTATCGATATTGGTTAATAAATAACCATTAAAATCTCAGCTCAGCCAGCCTCTGAGGCCAGACAGCCGGGTGGAGATAAGAAGCTGCCATAAACACAGTGACCTTTGCCTTTTCCTGTTTCCAGGGTTACCTATGCCTGCCCTACATGGCTCTGCAGCAGCATCACCTCCTGTCAGATGTGACGGTGCGAGGCTTTGTCGCCGGCGCAACCAACATCCTCTTCCGCCAGCAGAGGCACCTCAGTGATGCCATCGTTGAAGTAAGGCCTGCATGTGTGAAACACTTTGTTTTTAAAATTAAGTAATTAATCATTTTTAATACTGAATGCCTCCGGCGCTGCAGGTGGAAGAACCTCGTATCCAGATCCAAGACCCCGAGCTCAGAAAGATGCTGAGCCTGACCACGGCGGACCTGCGCTTCGCCGACTACTTGGTCAAACACGTGACGGAGAACCGTGACGATGTCTTCCTGGACGGGACGGGCTGGGAGGGCGGAGACGAGTGGATCAGAGCCCAGTTCACCCTCTACCTCCACTCCTTACTGTCTTCTGCATTACAGCAAGGTGAGACCATCAAAACCCGCATTTATTGTTGTAACAATAAATGTGTAAAATAAACACCTAGAAAGGCTCCTATAAGAAATCGTTTCCCGTGTGTCTTCCTTTCAGATAACGAGCGGCTGCTGGCAGATTACGGGGCGCCTTTCATCGCAGCGTGGAAGATCACCCACAATTACCGGGTGTGGTACAGCAACAAGCACCCCGCCATGACTGCTGTCACCCCGGGGTAGGTGGACAGGCGGGAGTCTGACCTCTGTGACCTGGGGCTGTCCAGACTTAAAACTTCACAGTAAAAAAAAAAAAAAAAAAAAAAAGACAAACTCTCTGCTTCAGTTGCATTTCACTAACTGAAGCAGAAGGTGCCATAAAACTTCACATTTACATATGAAAACCTCCAGAAACATGCAGAACACACTCGATCATTTTAATGTTTGTCAACGGTGTGGAATCACTTTGAAGGTGGTGAAGACATAAACGTTCAAAAGGACCATAATTTGTATTTCAGGCTCTTTTAAATGTTTATTATTTGTAGTAAATTTTCATGTTGCCGTCTTTGCTGTGATCTTATTTTTACTGCTTGTCTCCTCTGTTGTAGCCACCCGTTCCAGGGTCAGTACAGTGTTGCCGACATGAAACTACGACTCTCGCAGTGAGTACTGTTTCATTTTATCTTCTTTGACGATCGCAATTTGTACAACACTAATAACACATAAGATGCAGGGAGATGCTCCACCCCATCGCCTGTTTCGTGCAGTTCAAAGCAGGTGTGTTGCTGCCCTCTAGTGGTGTTTAGAAGAAGTGAACGCTTCAGGTGCAGCAGAGAGAGAGTCCTGCTTAAAGACTTACTGCAAAACTTTCACTGTTTATTAAACCAAAAACAAGAGTGTGGAAAGTGGGAGGGCTGAATATTAACAAACGCCACGGCGATCAGCTTAAAACCTTTTGGGTAACATTTTTCATTTATCATATCATAAAGCACTTTGTATAATGATGGAAAAAAGGTGCTTTACAAAGAATAACTGTATTTTAAAACCATTAAAAAGACTGTGTCAATATTCCTAAACATTACAAATAAAAATAATCAATTAGAAAAGTCAGAATTTTTATAAACACTACAAAAGGCACAAAGAGTCATTTGTTCCACTGGGAACCTATAAATAAATAGTTGTTTTTTTTTTTTTGTATGGGTAGGTTTTTAGGAAAAAGTGCTCTGAAGGATTTTTGTTGGAAATGTTTGATCTAACCATTTATTTTCTGATTAAGCCATTTTTTGTGAAAGAATCAAAAAGGATACATTTTAAAAAAGTAATTAAAACATTAAAAATAAAAAGCATGAAAGGACAAAGAACGGAAGTAAAATGAAACAAATTACAAGTTACATTTTTTTAGGAAAAAGAACTTTTACTTTGAAGGAGCTGTCTGGGTCTGGATGTCTTGATTTTTGTCATAAATATGAAACATTTTGCATGTGTCAAATATCTGATCTTTAAAGTGGACCTATTCTGCTTTTTGCTGTTTTCCGTCATATTTATAATGTAAAAATGTTAGAAGTTCATATTAAAAAAGGCCAAAGTTACAAATAATGAGGCCAGCGTGGGTACACGTGATCCCTGTGAGCCAAAAGTTCAGAGTTCAGATTCCTCTAAACACCCAGTTTCAGATTTTTTTTACTCTTGGGGGTTCTGTATGATGACACAGTGAGGGGAGATCTGAGGGGCTCACCAATATGAGATAAATAAAGATTATTTTGACCTGTGAGTCATGCTAAGACACTCTAAAATAGTGAAAGAATAAAAATATGGAGCTGAAAATGCCAAATGAAGTAAAAAAAAAAACAA
Source organism: Cichlasoma orientale (assembly GCA_034780415.1). Lineage (NCBI taxonomy): Eukaryota > Metazoa > Chordata > Actinopteri > Cichliformes > Cichlidae > Cichlasoma > Cichlasoma orientale. The sequence goes on along the minus strand of JAVDPK010021184.1, from coordinate 20,401 downwards.
AAACCAAAAAACCCCAAAACATCAAAATAGGAGATTAAGACTCCCAGCTCTTAAGAATGTGTTTTTAAAATTTGATGGCGAACCGGCGTCTCCTTTTAGACCCGCTGATGATTAAATTTCCGAAGGCTGTCAGGCTCAGTGCGCCCAAACACCCAGCTGTGAATACTTTATGAATACAGTATATGACGGGGAGCAGCAGGCAGCGCGTCGCTTGGATGGATGTAGCAGCTCGCCGCTCAGAGTCGACTCGGGTCAGAGGTTGCGGTGGCAGCGAGGGTCTCATATCAGCCGGAGTCATTAATTATGAGCGAGTTTCATTCTCAAAAACCGAGACGGAGACTTCTCCGGCCTTCGGCTCCAGTTTCATTCCAGGAAGTGTGGATGAAAGGCGACTCCGTCCACAGCTGGAGCGCCGCGTCTAGCGTTACGCTTCAGATAAATGCCTTCCCACCGCAAACACACACACACACTCACACACTCAGCATGAAGAGTGTGTCTCTGTCCCTAACTTAGCTTTATGGTAAGATCTGCTTGGCTGTCATACCCGAAGCTCTCACTTTACCCTCTGGTGTTTGGTGACATGGCCCCTGAGAAATTTGTCGTAATGCCTCAGTAAACAAACAGATACACAAACAGCACAGGGTTAGATTAGTGTAACTGCATGGCGTCCAATCAGGAGGCTTCTAATAGACTGAAAGATGCCCCTTTCCTTTTACCATTTACTTTGCCTTAAAAGTTATGAAACTCTTGAATAATAAATAAATAAAGGAGCTAAAATAAAACCTGAAATGAAATTCAGTAAACTGCTAAAGTAAGAACTTAATCATCTTTGATAATCAGAGGAGTGAATGTGACCTTACCCTGCATACCAAGTGCGGTAAAAAGTTCCGGTAATCGAGCCGTTAAAAATGACCTGATTTAAATTTGGCCGATGTCCTGTTCAGGATCATGTTTCCGTTCACCTCTGGACGGCTTCCAGTACGGCGGCTATTTATAGATCGCTCGGAGAACATCTCGGTTTACTGTGAACAGTTTACTGAATCAAACGCACGGAGCAAAGCGTTTTAGCAGGAAGAATAAATGAAGGCACTGAACTGGTGGTTCCACACATGCAGTGCAGAATATAAGGACAGATGTGGTTTCACAGCCAAAAGTAAAACGGTCCCAAAAAGCTGTTTATTTCTTTGTGCTCATCAACACAAACACTTGTTTATGTGACAGCACAAACTGGAAACTGTGTTTCAATAGGAGGTCGTTTTTGTGTCTGCAAGTCACGGTGTCCAGGCGCTTCAGCATCACCATGGCAACAAAGAAAACAGAGCTTTAAAAGAAGAAGCATCCATTATACTTAAACCAAAACCTTTTTCTAAGCCTAGCTGAGCTGTTTCTGCCGCCTAAGTCTAACTAAAGTTGGGATTTTTTTTTCATAAACCCAATCTTTTTTTTTCTCATCGAAAACTAAACACTCGTTTTTAATGCCTGACCCTGACCAAGTAATGCATTTTTACCTGGTAACTTCAAACGAGGTGTAAAAATCTGACGTGCACGGCTCAAACTTGGGTCACTGGATGATGAAAATGATTCGCTTTATTCACCAACACCTCCAACGTCCTCTTTCTCTCCTTTAAAAGTAGAAAATATTAATTTTTTTGTACATATATTAGTACATTTGAGACTGTACAACTGAAAAATTGTGCTCAGAGATGCAAAAATAAGGAGCGGAAGTTCACGTGCAGGAAGATGGAAAAACAGGAAAATTTATGTTGAGAAACAGGAATCAGTAGATTAGATAGCCCGCCTTTCCACAGAGAGCTATGAGTCACACCAGCCAATAAAAGTGCATATATAATGTATCATGCCAAGAAAGCTTATGGGGTTTTCTTTAGTGGCATGATTCACTGGCGACCTTTTAATTATTTATTTATTTGGTGTCCATCAGTCTCGGGACATTCTCTTGACCCCAAAGAGCTGCCTTGTTGCTTCTCATCAGCCGGAGAAACCGCAGAAAACTCTCCCTCTGCGTTTCCCTGCATCAGTAAACACAGAGCTGTTTTCCTGCAACTTGAGACATCACGACTGGGGGGGGGGGCAGGGGTTAGTGGGGCAGATGGTGACAAGTCTGATGCATCCCACTGGTTGGGAAAGTTAAAAAAAAAACAAAACAAAAAAAGCTCCACTCAGCTCGTCACTGGATTTTAAAAAGGGACTCGGTGCTGCGCTTGACTTCCTTGTGAATGTGCTGTGTTGCATGTGTATTATTGAAGCACCGGGGGGGGCACTCTTTTCATGTCCCCTCATCATTGGCACTGGACAAAAAGCAGCCGGTGGCAGAGATGCTCTCAGGAAACAGTCATGTGATTCCCTGCACGGCTGCAGGGACACACACACACACACACACACACACACACACACACACACACACACACACACACACTGTGTCTTTATTGTTGGCGTACCACACTCTGCTACATAAGGAGCTGTTTATTTGGGTCACCCAGTTCGATGGAGAGTAGACACAGAAGCTCTGGGCTTTCTGGAAACCAGTGTGAAACTGGGCGGCAGGTTTACATGTGAGCCACAGAGTTTCCATTATTCCACACAAATTTCCCCTGAACGCACTCAGAGTTCAGATTTTTCCAGTGCTGCAGAGGACGTCTCACTCAGAATACAGAGCAAAACATTTAAGCCACGATTCTGGATTTCATACGAACCCTTCTCTAATTTTGATGTATTTGATCATATGGGAGATTTAAAAATATCACAACAGCATACAGCGCTCCTTTAAAAATGATGTCCTGAGTGGAAGTATGAAACGAACAGCTTTCGCAGTAATTTCTGCTTTATTATTCTAACTTAAGGGACCCGACTGCACCGCTGGGATTGTCCATCAGCAGGTCTCCTACTTTGAAACATTAGCCAAAAAGAAGCTCAGTGAGGAGAGATCCCGGCCAAACGAGCAGCCATAAAGCTGGATTATTGATCCTAGCAACATGCGCTTAGCAACCGCAGCTTGTTTGGTGGTTCCGCTTGTGGGCGACGGCACTGCGGGACGACAGTCTGACTCCGAGACGCCTCGGAGTCGACGCTCTGCTGGGCTTGTTCTGCAGAGCGCGGTGTCATGTTGATGCTCTGTGTGGTTTGAAGGAATGACGGCACTACGCACACGTCTCAGCTTCAGTTTGGTTTTAGGTTTCATTATGTGGACATCCTGTAGGTCTCTGAGTCTTGGCAGCAGTTTTTCTTAGTGGAAATTGTTTACTTCAGGGTGCTTGAATCAGGGTTTTTCCTATAATGCAGACATATTTTTTTTTAAACAAAATTCATAGTTAGTGCATTGTTTTTTTCCCCTGCCCTTTGATTTACAGTGCATGCATATTACAAACAACAAACATAACCAAAAAACAAAAACGAAGGTGCCAGGAGAGGGTATGCTGTATTAGAGAAAACTTATTATGTATATTTATAATTTAAAAAAAAAACCCAAAAACACAGATTTCCAAGAAAAAATATTGCAGATTCATGAGGGGGGAAAAAGTCACAGATGTGCAAATAAAAAGTCAAATTTCCAAAGACAAAAGCTGCAAATTTACAAGAAAAAGTTGTAGATTTACAGGGAAAAAAGCTGCAATTTTATAAGAAAGTTAACAGGGAAAATAAAAGTGACAAATCTGCAAGGAAAATGTCGAGTTTTCCAGGAAGAAAGTGACAATTTTGCAAGGGAAAGAAGTCATAAATTTATAGGTAAAAAAGCCTTATAAAGCCTTTTTTTTAACGAGTCTCTGAAACATAGAGTGTTTTAGGTTACACATGATAACAGTAGAATAAAAGCATTTTAAATTTTATTCAAAAAGAAACTGCTTTCATATTCATTTGATTTTTTCCATTTTTTAAAATATTTTCTTAACCATTGTTCTCCTAAAACGGCTCCAAAATAAGACATAACGAGACTTCATGCTGGGATACCGGTTTTTAATTTAAGTTGTTCCAAGTAGCTGAGCCGGCATGTTTTTGAATTCTGGGTCACAAAGAGCCGAAATGTGTCGAAATCCAGGAATGTCATCGTCACTTGGAAGTGCATCCCACACCTCAGGGCTGCGGGCCTCTGCTTTAATTTCACATGTAGTAAACTTGACAGTGAGACGGTTTATTTCCAGATAAAATAACACCTCATTAGAGTCTTGAGTGGCAGGTGTCTGCTCTCTGCAGCTGCTGACACATGTCCCCATCGTCTTTTTTAACAACACTGCTGTTTGCCCGGATGATGCAGGAGTGAGATTCCTGCTGAATGTCAGGTCAGCGGGGATCCACGTGAAAGGTTGCGTGCTGGATTTACACCAGGGTGCCGTTCGGATAAAGCCAGGCGGGGCCGTATTTAACCCTCCATTTGTTGTGAAACGTAGTCTTCTTGTTTCCGCTGTCGGGTCAGACCGATCATCACGTTCACCACCTGTGACTGGAGTCTCTCTGCTCTTACATAATCCCCTCTAACAGGTTGGCGCAAAATTTAGCCTCCTTCTTCCTCCTTTCCAGGAAAGGAAAGGAGGAGGAATTCCTTCAGTGTCAGATTGGAGACAGCGAGGTGAAAACAGAGGAAGTTTGTTTATTGGGTTTGTGAGCCGTTTGTTTTCTCTTTGCAGCTCGGTGCAGAACAGCGAGCGAGGGAAGAAGATCGGAAATGCCATGATGACCACCAGTCGCAGCGTAGTCCAGACCGGGAAGGCAGTGGGTAAGACGGCTGAATCAGAGACAGGGAGCAAGGTTTCCATTTGGAGTGACATCTGCACACCAACAGTCAAGATGTTTCAGTTTTAATTGAATTTTAACAAAAGTATTGTATTGTCTGTTTAGGCATTATAACCACTTTGGTAACACTTTATAATACGGCCCACGACTAAGGCCTTAAGTACACGTATTTTACTGGGATGTACCCTGTAAAATTACAGAGAACTTAAATGTACTTACAGGGTACATCCCTGTAAAATACATGTACTTAAGGCCTTAGTCGTGGGCCGTATTTTTATATATATTCCCCCATTTTCAGAGTCTTAGAACACTTTTGAGGAGGTAGGCGTATCACTGTCAAAGTCAAATGTAAATGCAGAGGGTTTACAACAAGGTACAACCCACCACTCAAACATGGAGGCCAGATTAGACTGTCAGAAAACAGGACGTGAGGTTACGGGTGCCAGTGGAACTGGACCACCACTTTTATTGATCAAAGTGCAAATATGCAAACTGTGACTTTGCCCATATAAAGTCTACTGTAAGAATTAGTCCTGGTGTCACTATATAGGAAAACAAAAGTGAAGTAAAATCTGTTTTCCTCCCTCAGGTCAGTCAGTGGGGGGAGCACTGACCAGCGCCAAGACCGCCATGTCCTCCTGGTTCTCCACGCTGTCTCAGCCTGCACCGGGAACCGCACCGGGAACCACCCCGGCCTGTCCCGAGCTCGCCGCTGAGGTCAAACCGTGACAACCGGCGTCCCCGAAAATCCTCAGTGACTCTGTTTCTGTCTCATCCTCTGATCGTGAAGCCTGAGGGTTGGCAGGGTGAGAGCTAGCTTCATGACGGATAGAAATCAGAATCCAATGAGACCACCTTAGACATAAAACCATCAGTTGGGGTTTCTGGAGTTTTTCCAGCATCATGTTAGCGGGATGCAGCTCCGGACAGGAAGGCAAGCACTGCCTTTATGTTACCTGTACAGTCCATATCCACTGTGAGGCAGAGACTGCCACAGCTTTTGATCAAAGCCAGAAAGTTCAGCAGGTTGCATTATTACGACCGCCTCTTTCTCACTGCTGCCGTTCGTGTTGCTGGATGCTTTCCTGTGAGACACTAAAGATGCTGTTTTTGGGGTTTGTGGTGTTCACTCTTTGCTGCATATTTATACAGTTTGTCCAGAAAGGTGACTATTTTGCTGATAAATAACATTAAGTAAAATATATAGACAAATATATATAAACCGAGTCCCAGGATCGGGTAGAAAAGCATGAGCTGTGGCCCCTTGAAAGTTTTTTAATGGTTCAAATTTTAAATGCAGTCAGGCTCAAGTTTCAGTCCTCTGTAGTAACATTGTGGTTGTTGTGTTAACAGTGTGAACTTTTTTGTGGAGTGTAAATACGTTACAGAATTATAACATTGCTAATATAAGGCAGTTATGGCATAACCCTTATATTTAATGGTGGTCTAATTAATTTGTTAAACACTGTATTTTTTTTTTTTGGCAAATGTTAGCTTGAAAAATAAATATTCAGTCTACTAAACATCTACTAAACAATAACCAGCATTTTTTTAAAAGTATGTTTTTTGGAAAACATGGATTCAATGTTACGAGTATACATTTCAAAGTAGCATTAGCTAGCTTACATTGTTAAATTAGCCACCTGGCTAAAATGCTAAACGCTTTGCTAAAGGTACAGTAGTCTGGTAAGTGAGTAAAACATTAATAGATGTACACTTTTACATTTTTTGATTTTATAAAAGTTAACTGTTGTTGGGTAGCTAGCTTAAAAGACTCAGTTAATTTAACTGTACGCATATTGAGTGATTTAAGTAGCACCAACTAACAATTAGCTTAATTAAATATAAATGACCTACTGAATGTAATAAATCAATGCAAACATTGTTGGATAAATAATTAGTCTTTTTTTTTTTTTTTACAGAAATGCATTTTAGGAAGTTGGAGCAAGCTAATAGTACTTTATAGTTCAGCTAGTTTAAAATTATGAAAATAAAAATCATACACATTTATTACGAGATGCTAGCATTTATTTTGTGTTAATTAGCTAGCTGCTAAATGATAAAAAATACTTTGCTTTCTATTACAAGAGTCAGTTAAATAAATAATACATTATATATGTGTATAAATTATTGGAGAGTTTTTGTGGAAAAAAAAAAGAAAAAAAAAAGAAGGAATTTATGGGAAAATGTTTCTTTCTTTCAAACTGATCTTCCAAGTCTGTGATTGCAACTTGGAAGGTTACGGACACGAGTCTTTAAGTCTAAAATATTTTATGTCCACATTTGCAAATACAACAAGTGACATGTCAATGCTATAAACACAACCTGAAGACACTAATAATGTATTATATAGAAAGATATAAGTCGGGTTTATGTGAACATTCAAGTAAAGTTAGCTGGTTAACTTTATTAGAATTCTTTTGCTGCTGTTTTGAGAACGACGTATCAGTTGGATTATCAAGTTTAGCTTCAGTTTGGTAGCAGCTAAAAAGGCTGGCTAGGCTTGATTATTCCAAGAAAGAAATAATAGAAAATAATTTGTTAATGGACAGTAATAGTTTAAAAAAAAAGTTGCTTTGTATTACTCACATTAACCTTTAATTATTGAGTTTACTTTATTATTTAGTGTCAGTTAATTGTTTTTACATGCATACCTTTTATTTTATTGACTTTCTGTCAGTGTCTTGGAAAATATTAAATTAAAAACGGTAAAAAATATTAAAAACATTATAAAATTCAAACATTTTTAGTTTATCGCATTTTTTTTTCAACAAACCTTTTCGAAGTAGTCGTGTCCCCAGACTTGATTTACCACAAGAATATTACAACAATGCAATTAGAAAATCGCTGTTAAGGAAATAACCACACTGTTATTACAGAAATCCATGTGAACCTAATGCCTGATTGTGTGTCATAAACCTACTTAATTATTAAAGAACCTGCACCCAGCTGTGTGTTTGGCAGGGTATTATAAACCCTTACCTAAGCCTTTTTATACTTTACTCTCAGTATGCATACATATATAGATTTGAAGGTAGTTTTAATTTGTTGTGTACCCCATGTTTTGTCATAACACTGGAAAGAGTCCAAGACTACGGACCACTGTGTGTGTTTGCACAAAGCAGCCATTATATCCTCTTTATGTGGATCTTTACCTTGTATAACTGTAATTTTGAAGTGCTTACAAGATTTTTTCCCTCCATGCTACAAATACTCAACAACTGTTGGATTAAAAGTGGTCCAGTGAGCATGCTCAGTCCAGTCCAGTTTTACAGCTTTTGTTTTTTCTTCTTCGTGCTTCTTTGCCCACTGATTTTGATTTAGATTTTTAAATGATGTTAAATTGCCGACTGTAAAGAAAAGCTGCTTTTTTTTTATCCTGATGATATATTTTCATTTTGTATTTAAATATATGAATGTATTGTGAAGTCTGATTCACAGATTATTTTCTTGACAGATGCTTTTAATGTATCAGAGAAGAAGGTGATATTAAACTACATTGCTGTATTAAATAATGAAAAAAGGAGACTTTTTTTTATACACCGAGCATTTATTTTATAGTATAAAGCACATGTCAATCTCAAGGCCCACGGGCCAGATCCGGCCCACCGTAGAATTATATACGGCCCGCGAGATGATTTCATATAGCTATTATTAATGGCCCACGGTTGATTAGCGCTCCCACCACTTATACTACAAATCCAACAACGAAATGTAACAGATGCCGTGCAGGCCAAGACCTGCGCACTAACCCTTTTTCCCGTGTTGCTAATGGCACACTGATCAGTGATGAGCGGATAAAAACATCAGTCAGCACTTTTTACAGCTGCCTGACCCCCAAAAATGGCCAAACGAAAAGTGGAAAACAGGGATTTTCCAAACAGGTGGGAGGCAGAGGACCTGATGGCTGACATCGGAGGTAAACAGTGTCTCTTTTCCTCGCCTGCAATGTGCCTGGAAAAGAGCGGATTGGTGGGATGGATGTGGGAGAAGATGCAGAGGGAGACCTGCACAGGTGAGCTGACGGTGCATCACTGCATCACACAGCAGGAAACGCTGCGCAGCAAAGTCCTGAGGACAGAACGCGTCATAAGCACCGTATCACAGACTGAACTTAATAAGAGGGAAAGGTTTAAATAACCTGCAGTTTTTTTCTGGAGGAAATAGTTTCTGAATTTGGTGACTGCATAAACTGCGCAGTTTATGCAGTGTTTTTTTTTTTTTTTTCGACTTTGAAGCGTAGAAATTCACGTCACAGTTTTTACTTGAAAAAATTGCGAATTTTCATCAGCTTGAAATATTCTCATTTTCCCTGATGTTATGTTTGAAGAAAAATATAATTTTTATAATTTTTGTGGGAGGAAAATGTTCCTGTTTTCTGGCCATTCAAATTCATATTGCTGACTAATATATGTTCAGTTTTAGATGTTCAATAAAGGTTAATCCTGTTCAGCCCGCAAATTAGACCGTATTTTCAATTTTGGTCCGTCCAGTGATTGAGTTTGACACCCCTGGTATAAAGGAACATCTGTGCCGAGTGTGACCTGGAAGTCCCGAGGTCAAAATGGGATACGCCCCCCAAGGGTGGTCGAGAATGACCGAGCTAAGATCCTGTGGGACTTCCAGATACAGACGGACAAACTTGTGATGGCTAACCAACCGGACACACTAGTGGTGGACAAGTGGAGGAAGAAGGCCGTACTGATAGATGCTGCAATACCAAGTGATGGCAACATCAGGAAAAAAGAACACGAGAAGCTCAATAAATACTAAGGGCTCTGAGAAGAGGCGTGGTAATCTGAACACTTGGGGCAGTGACCCCAAACTGGGAGAATGGCTCCAGCAGATTCCAGGAATGACAGCCGAGATCTCTGTCCAGAAGAGCGCAGTCCTGGGAACAGCTAAGATGCTGCGCAGGACCCTCAAGCTCCCAGGCCTCTGGTAGGGGACCCAAGCTTGGAGGACAAAGACCACCCTATTGTGTATTGCCAATGTTGTATTTATTGATATAAATTATATTTTCTCTAAAGAGTAACTCTGACAATGAGGATCAGGGTTGTGTTGTAAGAGAACACCCAGAAGATGACACTGAATGCACCAAAAGCCTCTGCCACCATGACGAGCAGTGAGAATGGAATTGGCATGTCATTCTACAAATTTTCCTTCTCACAGATTTTTGGAGCAGAGACGACACAGGCTGAGCTGTTTGAGAACACAGTCAAAAGCCAAATGAGTGACTTTTTGGATGGGAACAATGGATTGATATTCAGTTATGGCGTAACCAACGCTGGGAACAGACCAAAGTGGGAGGCAGTTCCTTCTACCGGGATCGTCTCCATCAGAGAAAGAGAAGGTGCCATGCTGCACAAGAGGGCACCAGTTTCCCCAGCAAATAGTGGACAGGAGCCGAGTAGTGCACAACAACATGTACCTTACAGCTGAGCCCATTGAGTGCGCACCGTCCCATGACCCGCAACCACATGTTCAAATGCACCAACTACAATGCACCCGCTCCACTACATTTAGAGATAAATGTAGTTGAAATAAATAGTATAGTGGGAGTTGTGCCTTGAGGAAATGTGGCTGACTGAAACATTAACAAATGTACAGTGCTTAATAAATTTATTAGACCACCCGTCATAAAATCAAGGAAACATATATTGTAGTTTCTGTCAACCCTTTTAAAACTAAGACAGAGATTGTTATTTATTACATTTCATTCAGCTACTAATTTTTCTATTTAGGAATATAAGTAAACAAGTGTAACTTGGCATCATCAATTAAAAAAAACAAATTATTTTTTTTTACATTAAAAAAATCAGTTAATTTAACTGTACACATATTGAGTGATTGAAGGAGCACCAACCAACAATTAGCTTCATTAAATATAAATAACCTATTGAATGTAATAAATCAATACAAACATTGTTGGATTCTTTGTTGAGAGTCTGGAAATGATGTTTAAAAAAAGCTAAAGCAAGTTTTTTTTGTTTTGTTTGTTTTTTTTAAGAGTAACACATTTAAAGTAGTGGAGCTCAAAGCAAAATTAGCAAGCTAATGGAACGTTACAGTTCAGCTACTTTAAAATGACGAGAAAGTAAAAAATTAAAGTTACTGCTCAGTCCAGTTATACAGCTTTTTTCTTCTTCTTCGTGCCTCTTTGCACATTGACTTTATGATTTAGACTTTTAAATTGTTAAATTGCTGACTTTACTCATATTTAAATATATATATATATGAATGTATGCTTTTAATGTATCAGAGAAGAAAGTGATATTAAACTATATTGCTGTATTAAATAATCAAAAGAGACTTATTTTTAGTATACACAGGGGCATTTATTTTTCCTTTATCTCTCTGGGGTTTGTGTCTGGGAACAAATGTAGGTCAGCCACAAAAAAAAAAAAGTGGCACGGGTGTGGGTTTGTGTGGGTGAGGAGGGCTGTTGGCTCAACAAAACACAGCAATGTGTTGTCCGACAACTGTTCGGCAGCATCACAGGGACTCAGGAACCCGGTGACCTCGTGGGTGGCTTTACCCAGAAATTCACACCCAGTAACCCCCCAGCCCCCACCCCCCACCCCAGGAGCTGATTTTGTTTTTCTTTTTCTTACTTTCAAATAATGCCTAATGAGCAGCAGGAAAGTCAACATTAAAGAGAAAAACATGTTTTAGTCAAGAAATGCCTAATACTGTTTCTGATATTAATAAAGAGTTTTATACTGAATTCAGTTCAGTATTATTATCCAACCATTTCACAAATAACAGCTTGTTGCCAGTTTCCAAACCCATTTTTCTCCAGGATTCATTTTTCAAACCTCCTCAGTTTGAAAATGGGACCAAACCAGCTGTGGTTATGTTTGATAATCTAATATGACACGATGGCTTTGTGTTATTTTACTTTTAAACTAAACTGATTTACAACTTTGGCCTGGCTTTTATTTTATTTATTTATTTTTTAACTTTCTGATTAAAGATGAATTAAAAGATGGACGCAGCAACATTGGCATCACCCATTGGTTCATTTTTTATGGTCAGAGTTACCATATTTGGATGAGGTTGAGTGCTAAGGCACCAACAGCACAAAAAAGGTGGAGAAACCCAGTTTAATCACTCCAATTAGCTGAGCTAAAGCCTAGCAGGTATAACTAACCACAATCATTTTAATGTAAACTTTATCACAAAACTGCAGTTTAACCTCCACTCAAATGTGTAGTATTTGTTTTCAAAGATGTTTCACATGTACAGATCCAAATAAATATCACTTGCTTAGCTCCTGCCCCCCCCCCCTTTTTCTTATATCCATTTCCATCTCTGAGAATAAGATTAACACATTAGCTTTTATTCTCTAAATAGAGCCTCTGTACCTTTACACTGCATGTAAAATGACCTGCCACTTCCTAAAAGTAACTCAGAATTAATTAAAAGTAATTGAAAGCATTATTTTGCATTAAACGACTCATTTTAAAGGTGCTGAATCCCCACATTATCATATCCCCATATCCAGCTTGACAGGGAAAAAAAAAAGAAAAAAAAAAAAAAGTGCTATATCTGAATTTCTTCATCCAGCACCCAGTCCTACGAACGCTAAAACACACGAGGCATTTAAAAAACATTTTTTTTTTTAATAAACTTAAAACCACACTCATTTCAGGAACAACCACAACTCTTTTTTCAGGAACGTTTTTGGTATGTTTTTTAATAAATTAACGTTCATTCAAAATACAGTGCCAAAGGAATATGATGCAGCCAAACATGCTAGTAAGGTTCTCATGAAGCACCTGTGCTCATGTTTAAAAAAATAAAATAGAAGTAGAAGGAAGACCCCTTCCCTCCCCTCTCCACTACTGCTAGTGGTTGCTGAGACCATTTCCTTAGCAAAAGCCCCCGTGCCAGCCCTCTCCTCTCACAACCAATCAGCAGCAAGATTCCTTGATATTCACTCAGGAAAATGAAATCCAATAGGGAAAAAATATATATATGGATATCTACCCACAATCATACTACAGTAATGTCTGATATTAAATTAAGGAAAAAAAAAAAAAAAAAAAAAAAAGACATTAATACAAAATAGACCTGGTTATTTCCCCCATACTAGAACAGTTTTCTTTTAAACATATGAAAAATAGATATTCTATTTTATATATTTATATATTTCAGCAGCTTGGAAATAAAAAACAAAAAACAAAACGCATGAGCCAGAAACCTGTTTGTACTGCAAGTGGAGTTGTGTGTTGGAGAAAGAAAAAAAAAAAAAAACCCTACAAAGTGTCACGATCATGTGACGGCAGATCGAGTGAGGCGTTGACTGCTGGCTGTGTGGAAGACCTGTGTGCAAACTGACTAAAGGAACAGGCGGCGTCGGCGCAGAGCGGAGGGCAGAGAGGCGACGGGTGGCTGAACCTGCAGTCACCCCTCTCTCTTTTTAAAAACAACTTCTCTGCCCTTTCCCAAAAAGCCGCGGCCCCTGTTCCCCTCGTCTGCGGGGCCTTTTGAGGAAATACATGATCCTGTTTTTGTTTTTAAAGGAACACTCTGCTGAAAATCAAACTCTTTACCTGCTCCGTGAAGGCAAGCAAAAAACTAAAACAAAAAGTAAACAAATGCTATAAAGTTTCAGGCTCTCTGTCAATGCAATTTGAAGATGTAACCTTGAACTCTCAGAAGGAAAAACCATTTCTTTACCGCTCTTTTTAAAACAGTTTGAAAATATTCAAGAACAGAAATAACAGGCACTTAGTGGCTTGTTTTGTCTGGAAAAAAGTAGCAAATCATGTCATCCTAAAAAGGTGAAAGCAGAAAATCAGAGGCATTTAAAATGTGATACAATTTTCTCTTAACAAAATGAAAGTCAAACATTTTCTGGTTTTAAGCATCTCAAATGGGGAGAGCTGCTGCTTTTCTACTTTTTTTGCAATACATCTGTCATAAATTAAATACTTTGAGCTTTGAACAGTTTCATTGACTGAAGTTTCATCCATTTTAATATCTTAAACCAGAATTTTCCCATTTGCTTTTAAATCAGAAGGAACCATATGATAAACTGATATGCAGCATAATGAAAACTTCTGGCAAAAGTGAAAAAGCCCAAGAATTATCCTTCAGTAATGCTCAACAATTGAAACTTTGAATTTCCAAGTATTTCAGTGGGTGCCCTGTAAAAGATTTGCTTTTGTGCAGATTTTTATCTATTATAAAATTGAATATTTTCAGAGCTGTGGAGCATTTCCTTTTCCTAATGTCATCCAAAAACTAAAATCAGTAAAAACTTGTTACCTTGTAGCAAATGTGATAAAACTTTAAACAGTATCCAGTGGAATTTGGGTGAGTTTATCACACTAAAATAGAGGATTTAGTTGCCTGGAATGTGCATGGGGCAAAAGAAAAATGTTAAAGTGGCACAAACTGAAGTTTTGATGCTGTAAAGATTTTCTGCAGAGTATCCCTTTATCAGTAATAAGAGGGGGGGGGCAATCTAAGAAGAAGCCTTTGGGGGGGGGTCATTTTGGTACAGTTGCCATTGTCATTTATGAGAAGGTTTACAAGTTAAGTGCATCATCCTCATCATCATCAACTGATGTTTAGATCATCACATTGTAGAAACTAGAGCCCGAACGATGCTGGACATTTGGTGCAGATGTATAGTTTGTATAGTTTGTGTAGTATAGTTATGAATATACAGACTCCAATCAGCCACAACAGTAGAACCACCTGCCTGAAGCCTAAACAGCTTTGACTCTTCAGGAAATACACTGGATGTTTGGGGGAGAATCTGTCAAATTCTCCATCGGTCCGGGAGCTTGGAAACAGCTGCATTGTATTGTAAACAGAAGTATGGATGGTAGTGATTTTAGCATAGGTTACACAACCACTGCTGGTCTTAAAATATTTACTTTTCCTAATCTTTTTTTAAGCCAGTATCTGGTAGGCTATAATGTATCTCTACCACCACAGAGTGGCAGTAATCCACCTAGAGGCTGCTGCAGACCACAAATAAGAAGCTGGACTGAACATGTGTGGCTCAGTGAGATTAATGTGTTAAATTAAAAGCCAGTGGTGATTTACAGCTGTCAGAAACGTTCTCAAAAGTAAACGAAAATGAGGTGCAGTGCAAACTCCGCCAGGTGAAACTAAAAATCAAACTGTCACAACAGTTGAGTAATTCACCGTGAACATCAAAGTGTATTGGGGGGTTGAAATGACCATCAGAAAAGTTCCGAAAAGTAAACGAAAGTGAGGTGCAGTGCAAACCGCCAGGTGAAACTAAAACTGTTACAACTGTTCAATAGTTCCCAGTGAATATCGGTGTGTAATGTGGCTTCAAATGCCCATCCTTGAGAGGGGGGAAAAACTGTTTTAATGTTGTGGCTGATCATCGTACACACACAGCATTTCAGATTATACTCAAAAAGGAAAATTATGCAATTATCATTTTATGATCCATTACTGTTGGAGGCAGACTGTTAATTGCCCGTCAAGGGACGAGTGATTCGAAGTTGTGTTTCCTACTCTGCTACATGTGCTGCAGACAGTGCTGAGTGTAATGTAAACAACGGAGTCCAGTGTTTCCCACATGCAGATGTTACTGAGGCAAAATAATCTCCAAAGTCTGTTTGGCAACTTTAGCAGAATTTAGATACTCTTATTTTGAAAGTTCACACCCTTTCTGCTTCATGTTTCCCTACCAACTGGCTTGCTGTTGTGGCAGTCCTCAATATGACTCAGTTGCCTCTCCAGAGAGCCTTTACTCCTGTGGTAGAATGGACTCCTCCTGGGAGCAGGAGGGACCACTTAAACCAGAACCTGCCTACCAGCGCCAGCAGCAGTTCAACAATGAGGGGAGAGACTCACTGGAGAGGCAGCTAATTATTTGTTACAGAGACCAAGGCAATAAAAATTGCAGAGTAGCACCTTATAAAACAGTATTATTAATTTATTCTTTTCAGGAAGTGACCACCACAAACAGAGATTATATTTACGGGAAACACTGGAGCCTAATCCACTTGGACAACCTTCATGACCCCTGAATGACCTCATGCTGATTAGTTATCAGCTGATATCAGTCGGGCTCTAGTTGAAACAGTATGACAAATGCAAAAAAATCTAAACAGATGTCACTGGCAAGAAAAAAGGAAACCAATGAACCAAAAAAAACAAAAAAAAAAAAACATTTTTTTTTTTAAAAAAGATTACTAATATTTTTTAAGGGGGCATTATTTTGCTCCAAACTCATTTTTGGGCTGCACTGCTTGTTAGCAACAGCCTCTGAAGTCCAAAGCTCCCTCAACAACAGAACGTCAAATCCTTTTGTTTTCTAGAGATCCAATGAGCCCCCTCCCCTTGTTGTTTATTCCTCAGTAATAGTCTCCCGGTTCAGTTGAAGAGTTAGGAGAGGGGAGCTTAAGAGCTATACGTTAGGGAGGGCCACGAGCTCACCGTCCACCTCGAACTCCTCCGCGCCATCGGGGGAGAAAAGGTATGTTGGAGGTTTCCAGGGGGATTCCTCCAAACAGGAGGGGTACAGCTTCCCCACCGCACAGCGGAAGTCCTTGCCTAGATCCCAAAGCACACGCTCGGACACAGGCTGCCGCAGGAACCAGCGGTCGAGCTCGACATCATACTGATAGATGGCGTACTTGGCACGCTCGTTCATGTGGGTTTCGCGCATGAAAATGCAGAGCGAGTTGAGCAGCACCACAGCCCGCACACACGGGTCTGAGTAGCGCTTGGCGGGGATGTTTGCCGCCACACGCCACTCATTCTTCTTGACGTCATAAATCTCCACGGTAACGGAGGAGCCGTCAATGGTGCTCGTCGGCAGGCGGATGCCGGAATTGCTAACAACGTGGAGACCACCGATGTAGAAAATGAGATCTCCGAAGGTAGCTGCAGATGCGAAACAGCGGCTCGTCTTGCGCATGGCCATCTCCACCCAGGTGTCTGCTCGGGGTAGGTAGCAGTACATCAAATCATGGGTCATCACGTAAATGCAGTTGTGCGCCACCACCGAGGTGCTCCAGTTCCAGGCAAATGGTAGCGGGCTCACCATGGCCCACTCATCCTTCTCACAGTCGTATCGCTCTACCGTGCGTTTATTCAGCTCTCCTCCGACATTATCCCCTCCGATTGCATAGATGTAGCCATCGCAGTAGACTAACGAAGGCTTGATTCGGGCACACAGCATGGGGGTTTTGGGCACCCAGGAGTTCTGCTGGGCATCAAACCAGAAGAAACTATCAACTGAGCGGAAAACCGCTTGTAACTTGCCACTCTTGCCATGGTTGGAAATGGAGTTTTTGAGAGGGATCTGCCCACCAGCGATGAACACGTCGTTTTCAGGGGTCACAAGCGTTCCCACCTTCTGCAGGTCTCCCGGGGGATTGCAGAGCTTGTATACTTTCTCTGCCTGGGGGCTGTAACACACTACTGTGGTAGACACGGATGAGGACAACACATAACCCTCGCCGTGAGTTTCTGACATGGCCTCCATGAAGATCAGCATCTCCTCTTTAGTCATGCCTAACCGTGGCTTGAAGAACTTGGGCATAGATTTGTAGAGGCCCTGGACCACCACGGACTTGTCGTTAGGTGGCAGACCCTGGAACCAGGCACGCTGGGTCACCTCAGACAGCGCATCGATGCGGATCTGACTGAGCACAGAGGACAGGTGCTGCGAACGTGCCTCCATGTTATACTCCAACCACAGCATGGCAGCCTCACGCACAGTCTCCTCTTTCTCCACGTTGAGGTTGTCGCTGCTCAGGATGTCTATCAGCAGCTCATGGGACAGCTGAAGGAAGGTCTCCTGTCGGTACACTTTGGGGAACTTGTGCTCCACCATACGCTTGGCGCTCTGCTTCAGCTCGCTGCAGCTGTAGAGGTCACCGATGCTCAGCATGCGGACACAGTTCTCAGCGTTAATCTTCTTCACCAGATAGTCTCTGCACTGCAGCAAGACATCCTCAACCTGAATAGAGGGTAATAAGAGGACAAGTCTTTAGCCTTTAGTTTATGTTGTTAACTTTAAAGCTATAAATCACGAACAGCTCACAAACATAGCCCTTTATTTTATTGTGACAGTAATCTTCAAAACAGCACTTGAATCTGTTCGGGACTACTTTCAATAGTGATTAATACAAACTTAGATAAATGTTCTTTTCTTCGGCCTTCACAGCACTGACCTGTAGGAAGCAGGCGGTCTCGTAGAGCGGCTCCACTGTGCTGTCACTGATGGCCAGGTTGCCCGTGTAGGCGTAGGTGATGATGATCTGCAGGGTGGCCGCGTCCACATTCCTCAGGTGGACGTGGGTTTGCGTGCTCTCGCTGAGGCCACTCATGAACATCGCCCTGCAGGAGAGAGAGACGTCAGTCAATGCAGTGGCCGGTAAAAGAGGAAGTGAAACAGCGAGATCTCACACCAACAGAGATTCACTAATGCGCCCATGTAGATAGCTTTTAATCATGTGTGTCAGCCAGATTTTTGGTAGAAGTACAGTGACTGGTTTCTGTTGTAGTTATTTGCAAGACACAAACTTTTGATTACTCAAGATTTCTACAGAGTTACAACTTCTGTTCTCTCTTCAAAAGCTCCTGAGTGGGGAAAAAAAAACAAACCCTTATTAAAAAGCAGAAGTGACATCCTTGGATTTCTTGTACCAAAACACTCAAAATCGTACATTGTTTTTAAGTACAAATGTCAAATTAATGTTCTAATTGCTTGTTTCAATGACGAGCCTATGTTTACACTAGGTCACAGGTAAGCCACGTTTTTGGTGTTTTTTTTTAAATATAAATAGACACATTTTAAGACACTTTTCTACACCATCCTCTTAATCATAACTAAGATTAAGATAAGAGCAGATAGAACAGATATCAGCAGTGATGGAAAGGAGCCTGCCTTATCTGATTAGCATTTTCTTCTCTTTCTGTACCTTTCTGCAGGTGCTGCATGTTTCTGTTCTGGGATTTATTGTCCGTTGTTTCTCGAAGGTCACCTATTCTCTTTAAGCTCTCCACACACTAACCGGTTAAGGCAGATGGTAGCTTCTTCCTGTGTATCAAGAGTTTTGTCCTCTGTTCTCCATCTGTCCCCAAGTGGTTCCTCAACTTTCTCCTTTAGAGTAAAGGTCCGTATTCTTATTAAACCCATAACACGGGACAAAACCTTTGGTCTAGAGTGGGTGAGGCAACTCCTAACTCAGCCTTGTTTATCATTTTGCTACCCAAAGTTTTTCTTTTAAATAAACAGAAGCTCCTAATGACAGCTGGCCACCTGCCAAAAGTGACTGGGAAAACCAAAAAAAAAAAAAAACCAAAAAAAAACAAAAAACCAAAACAGACCAAGTAACCAGCCGGAGCCCGAATACCTGTAACCGGCTGCTCCTGGAGTTTATTTTCCACTGTGGTCATATTTTACAGCTACAGGCAGTGCAGACTTCCGGTTACTTCACTCATTTTAAGACATCTAAAAACACTGATATGACACCAGTTTATTAATACCAAGTATTGTTAATACTTTCCAAGTGCATAAAATGTCAGATACAGACATGTGCAGGTATATTTTGGAAGTCCTGTGAACTCTTATTTTGAAACCCAGCCATGAAGAGGGTTCACGAGCCAGTGTCAATTTTATATTTTATCTTGGTATGGTCTCTCTTCATTTTGGTTCATTTTATCTGAAGATTTTCTTACCATTTCAAAACAGAGCTGGGCTAAATGCAGTGCTGCCCCACACAAAGGCTTGGCTTGAAAGTATATTTGTCCACTCATTTTAACATTTTTATTGAATTTCTGTCTGAGAGAACCACGGGACACACAATAGTGGACAATCCCGTTGCTTTTACTTTGAAGGTTTGGTCGCCAATAAATCTTCCTTACCAGATGACTCACAGGCAAGGTTGCTATTGTGGTGGTCCTTTGGATTCAGCTGCTGTTCCAGTATTTTTTTTTCCTTTTTTCCAATACTGCAAGTCCAGCAAACACCAAAAATACCCACAAGGGCTTTTCAAGTGGCTACACTACTACTACTACTACTACTACAACAGAGCATACTGAAAGGGAGCCTGCATTAGGCATTTATCCTTCTCTGTCATGGTTCTAATCATGAGAGCCATTGATGAAAAAAAAAAAAAAAAAAATCAAAAATCAAAAATTAGCTCTGTTCAACAGGGCAAGCATCTCGGCTCACATAAATTTGTTAAACAGATCTATTCCTACACCAATAACTGCATATTTACAAAATTAAACTGCCAAAAGACAGAGTGTCACCAACTAGACAGGTAGTAGGTAAGAGGGGCTCTGTGTTGCATTCAAGAACAATAGAGGCAGATGGAAAATGCAGAAAACAGAGCAGAGCAATAAAGTAGAATTGTATTAAACCTAAATGGAGAACAGGCAGCTTGTTAATCCAGTTTCATATATAATATATATATAATAAGCAGCTGATCACAGTTAACACTGCGCGTGTTAACTATGATGTTTACGCATCACTGAATATGAGAAAATAAATAAATTGCGACTTCAAAGTGTGGCGCATTGTGCCGCACACGATGCTCGCTGCTCTGCAATTCATGACACAAATAAAAACAATACAAAAATCCATCCATCCGTTTTCTTCCTCCTATCCGGTGCGGGGAGCCCAGACCTCGCTCTTGCCCGG
>JAVDPK010021168.1:6349-33081 GCA_034780415.1 Cichlasoma orientale | reverse complement strand
TGATAATCATTCGCTACATTCAGTTATTCCCCCCCCCCCCCCCCCGTGAAAATTTGTAGGATGCATGAGGAGACAACTATTCTTTGTTTTCTATCATTTAAATGGCAAGCTTTCAAAGCTTACATTTAAATATATTTATAAATTAATGTATTTACATAAATGTGTGAGCCTCAGCCCTATCCATTATAAAGGAAATTAAATCTTAACCAGGATGGGTAATAATTTTCTACAATTTAAATAGTTACATTTAAAAAGTGCAGCTCTGATCATTTGCAGATACATAGATTGCTTCTAGACATCCGTGACAGTTGCTCACAATGAAACACAATGAAATGGCTTCAGGACTCCGTAAACAGATAAAAGGCTGCTTAAGGTGGACATTTTCCTGCAAGGTGCACAGGGTGAAAGGCGTGCAGGGTCTGGTTAAGCCAGCCAGTCCAGGCAACACTCAAGTTAACAAACTCATACCTATCGTTGATGGGCTTTGACCCTCGTAATCGGCTAGGCCGGAAAGCCTGGTAGAAAGCAGTAGATGGGTTCCTGTATTTTAATTGGGAAGGGAAAAAAGGGAAAAACATGAGTTTAAAAAAAAAAAGAAGAAAGAAATATGCACAGTGAGGAAGCAGAGGAAGATCCTGATCTGCACAGAGATAACAAAATGAGATAAAACCAGCATTTTCATGGTCTTTTTAGAAATTACATGAGCAGGGTTT
This sequence comes from Cichlasoma orientale, assembly GCA_034780415.1. Lineage (NCBI taxonomy): Eukaryota > Metazoa > Chordata > Actinopteri > Cichliformes > Cichlidae > Cichlasoma > Cichlasoma orientale. The sequence goes on along the minus strand of JAVDPK010021168.1, from coordinate 32,368 downwards.
CCTTAGGTTTTTAGATGGCTTAGAAGGGATGCATTATTTTCAATCCATCTTTTTTTTTTATTCCCCATATTTCTCTGTGTGACAGTAATGCATTTACAGTAATCCTCAAAATGTCCTGCATCATAAATTGGCTTGATTAAACACTTTGCACTTTCACTTACACTGCTTATTAACCAGAAGATTGACTATAAAGTTGACTATTACAGCAGAAGTCAGAATGTGAGGGGCCACTGCCTCCTGCATTTTATTTTTAAAGTGCACTCACTGCTAAACAGCTAGTCCTCCTATCCCGTTTTGTGTTTGTCTACCTGCAAACACACAAGACTGATGTTGTGACTGTGATAATGTCCTTCAGTTGGCTTTCCAGTGAGTCTCTTGTCCCGCAAACAGACTCCAACTCCAAAACTGTCCATGTAGCTCATAATGAATCTACTGGAATGCAGAGTAATGGAATTGAGGTGGTGCAACACAGCAACAACCCCGAGCTGCAGGCCAAGACAGTGGAGCTGCAGTCTGTCGGTGGGACGCGAGACCCATTGGAGAGGCAGCTGAATAATGATAAGGAACACCAGATTTGCGATGTGACCAGCCTGCAGGTATGGAAAGACAACGTGAGAAGGAGCAGGGCATGGCTAAGTGTTTAGCAATGATTGAATCTTCAAAATAAAATATTTCCATATCACTTTTTAACTCTTGTTATAAAGGAGGTAAAAAAAAAAAAAAAAAAGTAAAATGCTATTAGAATACAAAATCTGTATGCATTTGTAAAGGTCAGGAAAATGTTTAATAGTCAGTTGTCTGTTGCAGCATTTCAGTTCTTAAATGGAAACCCAAAATGCTGCAGCAGACTAAATTAGACCATCTTCTCTCATTGTACCATCAGATTAAAAAAAGAAAACTTTTGGATGAATTTTTTAAATCATCACCTCGTGTATGAGTTTGTTCTTCTCTAGTGAACTGCTAAAAGTAACCACCCACCAGGCATGCTCCGGATAACAGTCGCACTAATTTGTCGTGCCGTGTTAAGCACTGATATTCATGAATTTGCTATTTTATTGTTGTGTGGCAGAAACTAAGAATAAAAAGTGCATATCAAACAAACGTGTAAGATTACAAAACACAATTATCAGCATTCAACTAACTGCTGGCACACAGTGCTAACAATTCACCAAAATCATAACAGACCGACTGCAACTCTTAGGCCTAGATGCCTGAATTTCCAGTCCAGCTTGCTTACCATCAATATAGACTGATTTAAGTGAAAATGTCTAATTTTCACACAATGTGAGATTCAAGTTGTTTTCTCCTCTGTTTCTGTTTTAATTAAAGTATTAGCTTTATTTGTGATTTAGTGAATTATTTTATTTCTGAACAATTTTTATTTTATTTTTTTTTACTTTATTTCACATCTCTATCTTAGGTCCTGCTTTTGTCTGCTGATGTGTTTAAGTTTGAATTTTTAGAAGAACATTAAAATTCAATTCAGCACATTTCAATGCTTAAAGCAAACATTAAAAATATGAACATTAAGTCTGCGGGGCACTGAAGTGGAAAGCAAGAAACAAGTTATTTGTATTAACAACCTGCTTAAAGCCTTAACATGTCCACTCCAAATTTTATGGCTCATTTCCCCAGACATGGATTAAGCCTAGTCTTAAGGCTAAAAACATTTTTTTCACTGGAGATCATCGAATGTCTCTGTAGTTGAGGACAAGCTTTAATCCTTGTCTGGGAAACTGAGTATAACAGTACCAAAAAAATAAAAAAAATTTAATCCCCCCCAGACAGACTTTACAAATCAAACATGTCCATACTATTGTTGGGTTTACACTCATGTCAGTCACTATGCTGTCTTCATCTTCAATATAAAACTACAATGACAGCAAGGGTTACAGTGTCAGCAGGGGTGGTCTAAAGTTTAAATATATACAACACCCAGGAGGACCTAAAAACAAAATTGGGCAAGGGTTAGGAATTCATTTCCAAAACTAGAAGAGTAGGGTTAACCATCCACTACTGTACTGCTGACTGTCAAGCCTGATCTACAGCTAAGTTTTCATATGACAGATTTATATCTGCCACTCCCCTAACAAACAGCAGCTCAGGACAATACAGTACTGCTGAGGTATTTAAATACTGCCAGTTTATAGAGCTCACAAACACCACACTTTGACAGCAGCTGTGACATGAGCTCTGAAAGAGCCAAAATACCTGGTTTTATTGGGATGAGGAAAATTTTGTATGCAAAATGAGCTCTTCTTATGGAAGAACAACACAGAGCTCTATGAAGAGATGAAGGAGGAAGGGAAATAGTTTAAACTGAAGGAAGTAGAACTGAAGAAAAATAAAAGGGTTATTTGGAAGTATGGCCCCACCATGTCATCACACTTCAACCCCCCTCAACAGCACCTATGGCAAAAAGTCTGTTTTTCAGAGCTTTGTACAGCACATATTATGTCAAGTGCCCACATCTACAGATACTTGATTTGTTTGCCTTTTAAATCACTCTGTAGGATAGGATCAAAGCTTAATGTTTTAGACCTTATTTAGAAAAAATAAGGAAATAAAAAAAACTCAGTTTGTGGGAGAAAGAGCAACAGAGAAAGTGTGCACCAGTTTATAAGGCTCATTGTGTCAGTAAAAAAAAGAATAATGGAAAAGAAGCACAGGTGAGGAAGATGAGCTTGCAGCAGAAGAGTCAGGACGCGAGAGAGCTGCTGCCTCACCTACAAGAAAGTAGGTAGTGCAGTTCAGAGATGATAGCTGCTAGAAAGGTAAGGTGGAGAGCATCAGAGTTGGATGAGATGCAGAACTCAGACTGTCATAGTTCAAATTTGTAAGTCTAAAAAGAGCCTTTCACAAAACAGAAAAAGCATCTTTGGTAACAGTGTTGGTCAATTTTCACACCTGAACACAGCAGTGGCAACATATACATATATATATTCTAGCATGAGATTCTATTATCAGTGTCAAACGTCTTATTTATTTCTCTGAGACTTCACCCTGCTGCTAAAAATTTAAATAATAATGTACTCCTTTTTCAAATTTAGTTTCATTTCATGTTTAGTTTCATGTTGTGAAAGCGGAGTTACACACCTGACTAAAAGCCTAATGGTGATAAATAACTGGAAAATTGTACAATTAGTGGATGAAAATGCAAAAGTATCCATTTCAGTGTTTTCACGTTTTACTTGGGAGTAAAAACGTGAAATATTGTAAAAATATTTCATTAACACAAATGTGTTTTTTATTCCTGATTTATTGCTATGTGTTTATTATTAAAATGTGTCAAAGTACAGTGTGTACAAAAATGTTTTTAGACACAAATAGAAGTAGAAACATTACGGCCGACTGCCGCAGTTATGGGGAAGCGCAAGGCGAATGGCGGTGGCAGCAATGGGGTACAGAGGGGTAAAACCCAAACAGAACTCAAATTTATTTAACCCCCCCCCCCCCACACACACACACACACACACACCAATAACCATGTGATCCATCCATGGTTCAGTGAGCCAAACCATAGCCTCCAGTAAAGTGTATCAATTTTTTTATTTTATTTCTTAACATAATGTGATTGGCATTTTATTTATTAGATATTTTAGAGGCAATCAGATTTATAATTTCAAAGTTCCACTTAGCACCTAGTTCTTGCCATTGTCACCCTTGCAAATGGTTATGCCCCTCAATTTTTGTGACCTCCTGCCTGCTGACTGAAACAAGATCGCAGTGTCAGTCTCTATTGCCATTTCCACTACATACGAGTACAGGGTCTCAGTTGGTGTGTGCGACAACCAATGCAATGACCATAGACCAGCCTAAATTTTTGCCCCTCCTCTCCCCCTCCATGAAGCCAGCTAAATATAAACAGTTATTCTTTGGTATAACTGGTCAACTTCTGTCCACATGGAACCAGTGAGCTGCAGTCCACTGTTAATGTCACAGTACTGCTGCAGACTAAGAAACAAAGACAGCTTGTAGCTTAATTGTCTTAGGCTTAAAGAATCTTCTTGTACTTAAAGTGTTAGTTTCATAAAAGCTTTTAGGCAGTCACACATGCAAAGACTGAGTGAATCCATGTTGCAGCTGTTCTAGCTGTATTTGTCAAGCAGCTGAAAATTAATCAGCAAAAATGTGATGAACTGATTTGTAAACTGGTAATACTGAATATCTCTAGGGTTTGCTGCTGCCAGGACAAAAAAAAAAAAAAGTATCCAAAAAGGAGCTTACTAAATGGGTCACCTTTGGCTTTAGTAAACAGAGTTTACAATTCAGACCTTTCCTTATTGCCAATAAAATAAATTAAAATAAAAACAATCACCAGAATAATCAAAAATTAAATATGTTTTAGTAGTCTACTTCACCTGCTGCAACTAGCATTGCTGCAGAACACAAGTACTTCTACAATAGCAAATTTAAAGAGAAAGAATGCACATTTTGAAAACTGTTTCTTGCCCACTTGGCCTTCAGCTGCTGGGGACATGGGTTAGAAAACACAAAGAGGCTCTTGCCTTAAAGCATCAATTTAGAAGTCACTTATCATAAGTGCACATGACAGCACTTGATCTTAAAAACTGTCGATCAGAGTTACAGTTTACTCGTTGTTCCTGCATTAGCTGTTGAGAAAAGCCATAGAGTGCCTCCAGCTCAAGCCACTGCTTATATAACTCTTTGAAGACTATCACAGTCCCTGAGATTTAATGAGAGGTAATTTCTGATCCATGCTGTCAAAGTACAAGTTGTTCTAGATGCATTTATCTGACTCAAAACACTGAGCCAAAATGTTGAAACTGATCAGGGTGCTGATAGAGTTTACAGAGTTCACAGAAATCCCAAATGACTGCTGCTTCTCCCTTCCTTATTAACTTGTACTTACACAAACCTAAGTAAGTAATCAAAAACAACCATATTGTTAGGTAAAGCTACCAATGACATATCCTTGGTTGGGGGACATTATGTCTCATTGTACTGTACTTTTTTATATAAAAGAATCAACAATGCACTGCAATAAAAATGAGGAAACGCTGCAAATAAAAAACTAATGTTGGCTAAGCAACCTCACAAAGTCACACCATACCATCACATCTGAGCAACTGCTCCCTGGTCTCATGATGTATGCTTGACAAGGGATTTAACAGCCTGTGCTTTTGTCAATAAAGGAGGGTTGCTGTGATAGCCCTTTATCACACGTGAAAAAGGACCTGCCAAATCAAACATGCAAGAAGCATTTGGAGCAGTAACCACCACTTATAACTTTACGTCCTTTGGTAATGATAACATCCTGAGAACAGTGAGTATTACATGTGCTGGAATTAAAATAACAGACATGAAGGTGTGATGAGGTTCCAATTTAAACCTGATGTGACAGAAAAATACAAAAAACATGAATGCCCCTTAAAATGAGGTTTAATCCATTTAAATAACTTTAAAAAGAAAAAAACCCACCATGATCTGGTGTGTCAAACAGAGCTTTAGAGACAAGACCAAACTGACCCCAAGGTAAACACCAGGCTTTGTTTATTTTTTGTTTTTTTAATTGTTACTAGAGCCGACTATAGAGAGCTGTCTCCGTGTTTATGGTCACCAAAAGTTAAATTTGTGCAGTTTTGATCCATGGTGGGCTGAATATACTGGAACTGGAAAACAGACTGAGCAGTTGGATGAGTTTTTCTCATAACGCGATGATTAGGAGATGCTGTGGGAGAGCGGCTCATCGGCCAACAGGGACGTAACCCTCCGCATGGGGTCGAGCCTGCAGCCGTACCCAGCACAGGCAAAGTCCCCACAGTGAAAGCACAACCCCGCCCACTCTCCTATGGGAGGCTACCGAAGGCAGGAAATAAAAGAGGGGTTTGGTGGGGCATCCGTGGCTCAACTCACAAAACCTCAATAAATAACATCACAGCTCAGGCCTGAGCAATGTTAAAGGCAGGCTGCAAAACACCACAGCAAAGACTGGCAAACATGTAAAGTCAGACAAATACTAGTGAAAATATGTCACACTGATATGAACATTCTCGTAAGCACAGGGTGTTAATTTCTGCTTGAGTTACACATAATTGTTACCATGGGCACAAATGAGTCAGTATAAGTCACAATCTGTGGTGGCTTATTCAGTTGGGTGGCAACCGATGGTTTCAGCCTGGAGCTACAAAGCCACCATTTCTGCTCAATTTCCCTTTGCGGGGCTCATGTTCACTGACTTTGCCGGTTAAATAAAGTGTAGAATCGGTTCCTGAAGCGTGACACTGGCCTAGTGAACTCTGCCACACTGGCCGTCAGGTCTGTTTCTGCCTCGATTCGTCAGCTGTTCTGTACCAACAGTGGCCTGCCACTCACACGTAACGCTGTCTGAGGTCAAGAAGGCAAGCCGGGCGACTCAGAGAGCAGGCAAGCATTACAAACTGAAGTGATTCAAGAGGACAATACATAATCATACTTTTAAGTATTTAAAATAGCAGAGGTGTTAGGGTTTAGTGAATGTAAAAGCTGGATTTTACTGCAGAGTTTAACAAAGCAGTTAATTCCCTTGACTTGACCCTGAAGGTTCTATTCACTCCTTCAACATACACAGTAACTTCCAATGCAAATGCAGCTGCTTTGATTTGAGCTCTTTGCTCCAAGACCATCCCGGCTGTCTGTGCATTCATACCCTTCTGCAGATGAAGCACTAGCAGATTCCTGTGACAAATCACAGCCAACTCCTTTTTAAATACCATACACTGGGTGTGTCTCGTGGACAATTCATTTACTGCCCTGAGGTAAACCTGTCTTGATATAGATCTTTATCTAATACAGGGAGTGTACAATGCAAAAGTTCCTTCTACCTGTCTTTGCAGTGATGTAAAATATAGTGCAAAGTTATCAGGTTTGGCAGTGGAAAGTCTGTTCCTTTTTATTCTTAACTTAGTCTTTCATATTGTCTAACAAAGTAAGAAAAAAAAATACTGCGTACTTTTAGAATTTACAATGCCTGGCAAACTCGAAAAAAAAAAAATTAATTGTGGCAGACTGAACTGCAAGACAGAGCGCTTTCAGATCAACCCCGCCACTGTGCCCGCGCTCATTAAAAGCTACTTTTCCAGATTGCAGGGAGCGTAATTACTCTTCAGTGCTTCTGGTGGTCTCTCACAGTGACTAGTTTCAGTGCTAAAATCCCAATGCACTCCCCTTCCTGGTCTTAACTGCTGCCTTGCTTCATGAGGTACACTCACTGACAACACGGGAAGTGGTAGCTGAATATTTTCCATTGTTTGGTACAGAGTTTTTTGGCTGACCTCGCTCTGAGCCAGAGCAGGGGGTGGTAAAATGATGAATTTGAAGAGTGGTGCACAGAGGCAGCAGAAGCAAAAACAAATCACGCGAGTGCTTTAAAAAATAAAAATAAAAAAGATGATTAGCTCTTAAGTGCATCAGTGCTGTCTTTTGGTCAGAAACTATAAATATGGATTCAGCTCAGAGTATATTTACGTGCAGTACTGTGTCAGCTGTGTTCATGTTTCACAGATCTGCAGCAGAGAAGAATGTGGGTGAAATATTTTAACATGTTAAACATAGAGCCTGACTCAGATGAACAGTAGAGGCATGATGGTGTGAAAGTTCAGAAAGGACCAGTCATCCTATCTCACTATGGCAATGGCCAAGAGGTCAACTTGTCTCATGCTGATCAAATCTGCTTCAAATGCTGCAACACAAAAAACAAGAACAAAAAGACTAATTGCTAGCTTTAATATTTTTAAAGAGCTTAAAATCCGGGGGGGGGGGGGGCATGTGCGGGATTAGTGCTTCTATATATTTCAGCATTTTTTCCTGAAGAAATCAAGTCTGATTCATAACAGGATGATGCAATAAGTTCAACAAAAAGAACAACTTACGAGTTATGAAAAGAACGACTATTTCATAAAGTTACACCCGCAGATACTTGAAGATAATTAGAGGAAGTTATTTGTTAGAAGCCAGGATATAAACCATATAAATCTACACGGTCTCACTGAGTGAATATGAGTTTAGGCACTTATGACAAATCCATCCTGATTTAGTGATAAGCCAAGGTGCCATCTGTTGGGCATCGCTGTTGTGAATGAGCGAATGAACGGTTATCAGACTACCCAGCCACAATGACTCACGTCCGTTTCCTTGTAGAAGACTGCTCATTGTAAGACATCAGAGGTGGTGTTTCGGGGGGGGGCACGATGTGGTTTAATGTTGAGACAAACAAGAGACAAGCCTAACTTGAGAAAAACAAAAGGAAGATGATGACAGAGGAAGCGGGCCACTGAATATGAAAGTGCACATCAAAGCACGAAAGGAAACGGAGGTTCTTACAGAACTTGCACGTTTCTCAGCTGATGACAGAAATGGATATCAGATTCATCTTGTGAAAAAATGCAACCTCAGCTGCCCTTTCGAGCAGACTCTGCTCATCTTCCTTATTTGCTGAGAACTCGTAAATAAATCATTCAAAACTGAATGTAGTGCTGTAACCACACAAGCTGATTTTAAGCTGCCACAGTAAAACATTACAACTGTCGATGGGAACATAACTCTGTAAAGAAGTCCCACAGTTTTGAGGAGGAAAAAAAGGAAGCCACTGTAACATCTTTTATTTTCTTTGCCAAACTTTAGCCTAAATCTGAGTTGTCTCACTGCATGACGACTTGCATACCTACACACTCGAGATACCTCAGTAGGAAGAAGATGGATTTAAGCAGGAAAAAAAAAAATTTAAAAACTGGCAGATTGTTTATTGAAAAAGACAAAGGAAAAAAGTTCCAACCATGAAGATGCAAGGAGGAAGCCAAACATGAGCACCCTCTACTTCACTCTTTGAGCTAGTCCCACAATGCCATACCACAACACATGCGCACACTCAAAAAAAGACCAGAGAACAGTGAAGAGTCACAGGCACCAGTGAGCCAGACTAAACCCACTGAAAGCAGGCGAGAGCTCAGAGAGCATGGATGACTCAAATGCAGCTGCCTGCCATGCTTTCCACACATCCTCATTACTCACTATGTAGACATCTTGGGCTCTGCGGGGCCCGAGGCACTAAAACCTCGTTGTTCAGCCATTGCTTCTCACTCTGGAAGACTGAATGGTTTGACACACAGCTCCGCATTTTCTAAAGCAACTGGTTGTTGCTGAGCTGAAGACTTTTATATCCCACAGACTTGCAGCCGACTCGCTTCTATTCTTGAACGCTAAAGCTCTGACTGTGGTCAGCCTTAAAAGCCTTGAACCACAAAAAGGCATTATCCCAGAACTGCTGAATCACCTCTCCACTGCATTAACCCCAAATTATTTGAATGTTCTCTCTTCTTGCCCTTCCCCATTACAAGCTCCTTCTCGATCCATAACCAAGATTTATATTTCCCCATTTTTAGCATTATTTTTTAGTGGAGAAAAAAAAAATCAAATGGCAAATAAGAAAGTGAAACATATGTGACCAGTTCTGCACAGTTGTCCTGAAATTGTAGCATCTGACACTTGCAAGAAACACTCCACAAATAGAGTTCAACAAGCTTTTCACTTTTTCACTTCCTCTATTTGTATCAAAATATCTTACTTTACCGTAAACCAACAGACAGATAACAAAATCGGAAATATGTAAGGTGAACTCTGAGGAAAAGGACACTAAAGCAACACAGTTATCAAAAAGGGTACTGTTTTAGACACGCAAAATTGCCCCAATGGCCACAGAGTTGCATGCAATTATGGTCTGAACTGGTCAGTAAAAGTTTCCACTGACTAAAAAGGTTTTTTTGGCCCTTTGCCTAAAGTCACTTCCTAAAATCAAAAGCACTAAACAGTCACAAAGAGATAAAAATGCAAAACTACTTTCGATCTTTAAACAAAGAGCTCAAAACAAACCATGATACAATTTTGTGATAATCACTGAGACCACCAGAATTTCCAAAATCTTTTTTTTTTTTAATGCTGCCTTTGCACTGTGGACTTTCACCACACCTTTTCATTTATTTAAGTATCATTTATTTAATGGGGAGAATTATTTAAATTTACATTAGAATTGCAATAATAATGCCACTTATTAATTTCACACCATCTCTAATAACTAATCACAATGTCTCAGGGAAAAGCAGCAAAACAGTGCCTCTGAAAAGCTGGTAATATTGAGCTTTTTAATCAATATTTCCAACTTTTCAGCATTTAAAACCCATCTTTAACCTATCACCTTCTTAATACAAAGTCCATGTAATATCCAATTTAACTGATGTGAGAATAGTGCATGTAACAGTCGGTGAATTCACAATTAGCAATAGCTCGCCCTGTGTCCAGCATTCTGCACACATTACTAAGCAGGGATGCACTGATCCAGCTTTTTCCAGTTCCAATCTGATACCTTGGCTACGGGTATCTACCAGTACCAATTTTAAATTAATAAGCTGTAATCCTGACTGAGGATTATGTGTCAGGCACAATGTAAACAGCTTTCCTAACTTTGTAAGATAAAATGTAAGAAGTAAGCACATCCAAAAATATAATTTTGCTGGTATGTATTAGTGAAATAAAAAATAAATTTATCCTGGACATGTTTTTAAGGATTTTTTTTATATGTACTGCCAGTAGCCATCTAATTTATTTGCACTCATTTTATTTCAGATAAAAGTTAGTCATATCTGCATTATACAGCCATCAGTCAAAGCCACAGTAGTTTCTCCTTTTTCCTTCTCACATACATTTTGCATGAAGAGTTGCCAAAGAGCTTAAGGGAAATGAGGTTTTTATATAGTGCTTTTCTACTCTAAGCACTCAAGTACTTTATACATGTCTTCATTCACCCATTCACACAAGCACTTTTTTCTACACCTAAGTGCTTTCACACACATTCACACTCCAATGAACACGTCGGACAGCAACTTGTGGTTCAGTATCTTCCCCTCTGGAGCAGTCAGGGATTGAACCACCAACCTTTCGATTAGCAGATGACCGGCTCTACCTCCTGTACCACCGCCACGCCAAAGTAAGCACAGGACAAAAACAGAAGGGAACTAGAACGACTTCACAGACTATGTCCTGAGTTGTGCATCTTGCGAGAAAGAATAATTTGAGACAATGTGTCTTCAATAGCTGCCTCTGCATTTCAATGAGTCAAAGCAGAGCTATTGTGGCAGCTGCACTAGACCCCATCTTCTACATGACTTTTTTTTTTTTTTTTTTTTACTGGGCTTGTGGGCTTACATCTTTTTCGTACAATTCAGTCTTCAGCGTGTAAGGCTAGACTAGAACGCGTGTAGCTGTATGCTGCCTCCTTCAGTTCTGAGAGATTTGCCGGCTCAGCGATACTTGTTCTTCTATGGTACCAAAGAAGAACAAGTATCGCTGCGTTTTCTGAATCTGGGTATCAAATGGCACCCCAAGTATTGATTCTGGAGACATCCCTAACACACACTTAAACATTACCCAATTGTCACAGGTAGCAAGTACAAACTGGTAAAGAGGACCTGTCAACAGGTTGTCCCTTTGCTGGGAGGACAACCTTTGAAATGAGCTGAAGCATATCTCATACTGTAATCACTCAGTCTAACCTGTTCTATACTCAGATTTGAAAAATACCATTGGTTTGCACACATAGTCCTCATTCCTGGAACGTACTTCTGCGGCTGATTCACTTGCTTTGCTTCCAGCACAAACTGAGTTAGCTACAATGGGCCGCCAGGCTCTTAGTTGTTTACTTGCTTTGGCAAACCCGATCTAATTGGAAGTGATCCTCTGACCACATCTTGCTGAGATAACAGGGTGGGTCCTGCTATTCTTATTCAGCCACTTTACCTCATACCACTGACCTCTCTGGGTCTTTATAAAAAAGTAAAACCGTTAAAAAAAATAAAATAAATCTTAAAATCAACTTACAGTGCCATCACATAAAGGGGCAATCTTTGGCAAAGTTAGATGAAACCAGTAATAAGCACTGTAAGGGTAGTTTGAGGCGGCATGATTAAAAGCCAGATTTGGCTGGTTATTAAGCATGTAAAAAATGCTGGTGATTGCTCAACCCCTAAACTTCCACCACAAATTTAAAGCAGAGAGAAGCCCAAGTATGACCTGAGGCTTCTGATGAAATAGCAGCACTGTTATTTAATTAAACCAGAAAAGACAGTTATGGTAAACCAAAAAAACCCCCAAAAAAACCTGCATCAGCAGTTTAGAAACAGAGGAAGAGTGTGTTACCACCTCATTTTCAAGAGACAGAGCCAGGACATTACAGGGAGACAGACAGGAGGAAAGGTTGAGCGGTCTCGCCCAAAAACAGAGCTGTTGCAGACCCGTTCACTCAGTCTCCAACCCGGGGCGTCCCACAATCACAGCCATTCAGCGGTCCTGGAATATGTCCCCTGGAAGTTCAGGCAGGTCAGCTATCTGTGGAAAATAGCTACTGCCTTGTCTCCAGGCACTACAGAAACCAAACTGCAACCAACACACACACACACCATCCCAAAGCTGACTCTCCATCCCACACTGTCCTCAATCCTTCTCAATCAGAAGTAGTAAAAAGGAGTAGGGCAAAATAACACATGCACAGACTACAAATAATCAATGCATACATGCTTTCTTAAGGGGAATTTTTAGCCAAAAACTACCACCATTTAGTAGGAATCCCTTTTAAGAAAGCAGACAAACTGAAAACAGTTGCTTACTTCAGGCAAAAATATTCTCCTATATTTGTCATAATTTACATCTAAAATAATTTGTGACAACACAGTCAGCTGAGAACCATTACAGACTAACCATTGAGATCCTCACTTAGCTCCTACTAAGCTTTGAGTCAATCCAGTGTTAACACATTCCTGCTAGCAGCTGCTTTAAAGAATGCCATCAACATTAAAGGTTGGCCTCCCTGCCCCCACATTATCAACAGTAAAATTACTCTCCACCAGCTGAGTATCACTTTTCCCTCCGAAATGCTAGAGGAGTACAACTCAGCTGGAGGCAGACCAATCAGTTTCCACTAAACTGAACTCACTGTGCTGCTGACCTTTCACAAAGCTTTGTGACATTTAATGTGAAGGCGGAGAATTTTATCTTGTAATATTTGAGTTTCCATAACTGCACTGTGACATATGTGGATTGTCAGGGAAGTCGAGTAAGTCTGGCACCCGGTTTACTCTCCTTTTGTTGGCACGTGTTGATCAGCTTGTTTGCAGATAAGAGCGGCAGTCTTTTAATCTAGCGGAAATAACCTAGTTTATAAACCACTCCATGTGATTATATGGTGGCTGTTTAAAACACAGAATGACCAGACCAATAACCTTCACTTGGGTTCTTGCAGTTCATATTCTTCAGATCTGGCACAGTGTATGGCTCAAGTATGAAGGAGTTTATATGCACAAAAGGTGAAGAAAGGTAAATGTGCCATTTTCACATGCAAACCTCAGGCAGTGTCAGATCAGATGTGTGCTCACTGGAAATACTCTTTGTTTTTGGTGAGAGTAGGCATCTGAGCAGAGCGTGCAGGACACATGACGCCAACTCACTGCACCTTTTTCACATGGACTTTGTACTGTGGACCTGTCAGGGGAAAGACTGACTGATTTGGACGTGCGCCTTCTCACAAGTTAATGTCTAAAAAAAAAGTCAAGGCTACTGTAACTGTGTCAAAGCCATATAATCTACTTGATCATCACTTATACAAGATATTCATTTGCAACAATATTACAGAGCATGTCAAAAGACACAGAAACCAATTAATCTGTTTTGGGGGGGTTTTGCCATTTTGGAGGCTTCACCTAGGTTAAACCTACATTTTAAACACAGAAAATAAGTCAAAATAGTCTTTCAAAAAATATATAAAATAAAATAAAAAGAGGAAAAAGACAGGGCCACAGAAACTGCCTCACAAAAAAAGGGGCAAACAGTGGCAGGCTGGAAGGTAAGCATGAAAACCAATGGAGAAAAGCCAAATATAAGGAAGAGTTTGTAATAAGTGGAGGGCAAGGGGCAAAATATATGGCTCTAAATAAACTAGTTAGTAGTTATTAAAAAAGCAGTATGAATTCACAAACGCATAACAGATGGCATTTAAGCTTACTCACGCAGACTACAGGTATCCTGAATGAGGTAAACTAACTCAGCATAATCAATCTGATTATTGTTTAATTTTATAGCCCCTTCTTGTAAAATTAAACAACAAATGGCAAACAGTCTAACAGAATTAGAGGCATTAGACTGCATTTTATCCTATTGCATAATCAAGACTCCACTATTGGGCCGCTTGAAACAATGTCATCAATTACACATTATTAATTAACATTCCTAACTGAGGCGTTTACAACAGGGGGGTTGTCTCTCCTGGGAGAGCTGAGAGCCAAGTGCTCCAACTGATGGAAATCAATTTTTCCCGGGGCAGCTTCATCACTTTATTTGGCAAAGAGCACTGAGCATAGACACTAACCATTCCAAGCTGGAGGAAAATCATTGTCATCTCACAACTCCACCCCCACAATGCTTTGTTCCACTTTTGTGATGCACTCTAATTCAAAACAGAACAATGAAACTTGGAACAGATTCCTCAGTGAGACAGTGCTCGTTCACCCAAAGAGAAGAGAACATACTGGGCTGTGTTTTTTGAAAAAACTTTTTTTTTGGATCCTACTTTTTTTGGCATTTTAAGGACTGATGAGTTAGAAATTATGCCTGTGGCAGCCAAATTACTTTTTGCCCACAACCTCTTCTCACAATAGTTTTGAGGTTCATCAAAACTGAGCATGTAAAGCCAACAGAATTAATATCAGTTTCATAAAACGAGAAGAGTAGGAAAAAGCTACTGCCTGCGTTTCATCAATTCGATATGCCTCATGTCACATGCAGAACTGAGAACCTTTGAACTGGTACTTTTGACCAAACGGCTATAAAGTTGTTGAGGCTGGATTCAGGGAAACAGTATTTGATGTAAGATCAATTTAACACCATCCATGGAGCTGTAATGCTAATTGTGGCAGTGCAGCTCTGCGCACACACACACCCAGAGGGCGTGAGAAAGGAGAGACACACCTGTGAGTTCTGCTGCACATTTTGAAAAAAAATTAAAAGGTTTATTTCCCACTTTGTCTATTCTAGCGATAAAGAAAGATAGCACTGGTCTGTCCATTTTTCCATTAAGTCATAATAATATCCTTCTGGTTCTTTACTCATGTTTTTAAGCTGTTTTTGTAAGTGTTAAATGTGTAAGTATATAATGTTATATCCAGGTGTTTAGTCTCAGCAGGCCTTTGGACTTCCAATATGGTGGTTGAAACCCTGGCTTATTTTTGAAAAACATCTCAATCATCCACCATTTTATTAACCACCTATCCAATTCAGGGTCATGTTGGAGGCTATCCCCAGCTGTCGCAGGGCAAGAGGAAGGGTACACACTGGACAAGTTGCTAGTACGTCACAGGGCTAACGCAGAGAAACATACAACTGTTCATGCTCACATTCAAACCTATGGCCAATTCAGAATCATTAAACAACCTAACATGCGTCTCTCTGAACTGTGGGAGGAAGTCGGAGGACCTGGAAAAAAGCCACACGAGCACAGGGAGAACATGCAAACTCCACACAGAAATGACTGAGTGTGTTTTGGCTGCTCGGGACAGTTGACGGCTACAATTGTGGCTAATTTGTCACCACACAGATTTACACAGTTTTAAGTCAAGCCAAAAATGACGTCGAGAAACAAGAGTATACACAAAGAGCAAGAATATCATGAGTCAACACTTAAATTAGGTCGATGTTTCAACATTGACAACTCCGAACAAGCCTTAAAGCCAGGAGATAGAGCAGAAGGTAGCTTTGGTTCAGCTGATTTAGTCTGGCTGTGTCATTGCTGACACACAGACCGGCTTAAGTGCCTGCTATCATTTCCACAGGTGTGTGTGATGTAGGTGTTTCTCCTGTCTGTCCTCTCCACCTCCCTGGCTCGTCCTGTCCTGCTGCCATCATCACCATAGCTACACAGTCACTGATGTCACTACTCTATTATTCACTCACTCACTCTCTCTCTCTCTAACACACACACCCCAATGACAAGAAACGGGTACTGATCATCCACACATTATTAAGCCATGTTTAATGCTACTAAGATAAAAAAAAAAAAAAAATCTCCAGGCAACCATGATTTGCTTCATGAGTATCTGGAATAATGGCAATAAAAATCAGGACTCAACCTCTCAAATACACAATGCACACCTCCTGCTCTCACTGTATTATAAAAAGCACAGAACAGGTCACACTGATAAACACTGAGACCATTATGAATACAGGACAGTATGCACGTGCATGTATATCTAGGTTATTCTTGGATCAGACATCACCTCTCCAGCAGCACCACTTGCTCCAAAACGAGTGGCAACATTTTAGATCAAGCTCTGTAAAGGCCATTCGACAGACTCTAAAATAGACTATGTGTACGTTAAAAGCGTACTGTGTAGGCAAGTGAAGAGTCTGCATTTGCCAGGTTGGGAAGACTGGGAAAACTGCCCAGGGTGAGTATGCTAGCCACCTCTCTAGACAGAAAGGAGAATAAAAAGCAGCCACTTAAATTTGGGGAGGCAGCTACAAAACACAGCTACTGTCTGTGTTGCAACTTATTCAAGAGCTCATTAACCCAACCCCTCCCCACCCTGCCTGTTTGAGGGAGAGGCCTGTGGGTGTCCAAAGTAACAAGTTACTATCCAATGTTTTGTGTGTCGCATTAATGATAAAGACAGGAAACTAACTTCCAACTCTGTCAGTTTTTATTTGCCCTCTACTCCTCTAACAGATAGATAATCACCACTTCCTCAAACACTTAACCCTTAAAAACAGAACAAAGAAAAAGAAAATACTGCTTTGTGTCAGTACAACCAAGCACTTTCAGTAACAGCATGCTTTATTTGGGCAATGATGAAGGAAGAGGTGTTCTCCACAAGTATGACCACACTGCTGTAGAATGAAACAACCATGTTTAGTATGACAGCATGCTTCCAGATACAAACTTGCTAGCTGTAAGTGTATCAGTACTGCTCCAGGTATGCAGCTCAGTTTTCCACTCTCAAACTCAGACACAGTTTAAGGAAAGAAAAAAAATACACCACAACATTTGTTTCTCATAGGCGTTTTTGTGCATTATACTCTTACCTATCCCCGTCCATATCCATGGTAATATCAATGCCGAACAGGTTGTTGACAGCAGGAGAGGGTAGGATGGAGCCCTCACTGAGAGGCTTCACACCTTCTTTCTCTGGCACCACACCGGCACTATGCTGAGGCAGAGCATCACCCTTCGGTCTGCTGTCGTCTGGCTGGTTACTGACGCCAGTGGGAAGGCCTGCTGTGGCTCCTCCATGAGCTCCCTGGAGCTGGACGAGTCCTACTGGGTGTCCAGGACTTGGCACACCCGTAGAAGTGTTGGTTGTACTGGGCACTGTGGCAGGCACATTCTGGCCACCGCTGTGAGAGGTAGTGGTGGTGACGGAAGGTGCAGGAGCAATGCCTAACCCTCCTGAAGGCTGAATCTGACTGGCAGGCTGACAGGGGGCCACTATGGCTGGTGCACCGCCAGCCTGTAGTAGGAGGCCCTGGGTTGAGGCTGCTTCTCCACCCAGGCCCTTTGATCCAGGACCAGCAGGGGTGATTACATGCAGGGATACCTGGCTAGCTGGAGGCCCTACAGCGATGGAAGTCATGGGAAGGTTCTGAGCACTTGAGCCAAAGTGGGTCTGATGAGTCGCGTAAGGAAACTGCTGGGCCTGTGAGGCAGGAGGCATAATGGGAGAATTCTGGTGCACACCATTGAAGCTGTTAGAAGGGAAGGTTTGGGGAGCTACAGGCGACATATTAACCTGAGCCTGGTGTTGCTGTGTTAATGAAGTTGTATACCCTGTGGGTTGGAAGGCACTTGCTCCGCTCCCTATCTGAGAAGCCAAGCTGTAGCCTTGCTGCCAAGACTCTGAAGGGTGTGGGTGGGCGGAGTGCCCAACAGAGGCAGAGTAGCCACAGTCTGTGGTATTCTCCAAAGTCTGAGCAATACTAGTGAATACAGAATTACCAGTGGCCCCTAATCCACTGTCCCGGTCTAAACTGTGATCGTGGGTTACAGTTGGCCTTATACTATCCACAGTCCGATTAATATTTGAATCCGAATCTCTTTCATAGTACTCAGTGCATGTCCACCTGCCCCGTCTGAAAGGCTCTCCGGTACCATGGTCAAGTTTGATCACCCTGAAACGGGAAGTACAGCTGGTGCTCACGGGAGCAGCGCTGGTAGACACAGTGGAAGCAGGGACCGCACTGCTAGCTGAACTTGAAACAAAGGGCTGAGCTGTAGCTGGCACGGCCACACTTCCTCCAACACTATGTGGGGTAGCACGACCAGAGCCTACGCCTTTATTGTAAGAGAACCCCCCGTTGACAGGACCCGTGTTAGGCAGCTGGCCATCCTGAGGCTCCCCGGCATTGCTTAAGGTTTCCTCGGATGAACTCCTGTCACACACTCCCAGGTCGGCCCTAGAGACGTCAAATATTTCCGACGACACGTCCTCCGTCCGGGACTCGTCCGGATCGTCCAAACTCTCGGCGTCATCAGGGATGGTACTGGCCGCCACCTGAGCCTGCGTTACACTCGTGATCTGGAAACAACTTTTCTTCTTTACGTGCATTTTCGACATGCTGACTATCTGCGTCAAGTTCTGTCAGCTCTCAGATGAACCGAAGTGCTGCGCGACTGCTCTTGCTAAGTTTTTTACAGCTAAGAGATTTGACACAGGCACGTACCGTCGCAGCACATTTCCATACCGTTCCTCTTTCTCCCTCTAGTCCGAGTAAAGTGTCACAACCGAGGCCAGACCCCGATAGGAGTCCCGCAACGTTTCCGCAGTGTCCGGTCGCAGCAGACGGGCCAAAGCTCTTCTCCTCCCCCGGCCTCTCTCTCTCGCACACTCACATATACACACTCACACATACACACACACGGTCGGCCTTCCTTGTGTCCCGGTAGCGGAGTTGCAAACAGGCCCTTGTCAAAGTTCTTGCTGAGCAGCTGTCACCGGTACTTTAGTCTGAGGCGGGCCCGGTCTCTCAGCACCACTCTCCTCTCTCAGCTACAGATGTACTTCTCAGCAATTAGCCAAGTTCTGTGATGGTAGCTACTTTTCCCTACCTCGGCACCAGCATGTGCGACATCATGATGTAAACAACTCGTCGGCTTGTCAAAATTAATATATAATCCAGCAGTACACGGAGAAAATGTCCCAAAGTCGGCGAAGTTTGCCTCTCGCCGTGCGGACAGCTCACTTTTGGCAGCAGCTAGTAGCAACTAGCTGACAGATAACCACTTTAGTACGGCGGCTGTGAGCTAACGGGCAGCTAACTCCTGCCCGCCGCTCTCCTTACGCGACAAGATGGCATGAGCGAAGTGCATCCTGGGTAAAGAGGTCAAACTACTTTTACGTTATCTTAAAAATAAATTTACAAATTAACAGGGCCTTAAACCTTTTTTTTAAAGATCTCATATTTCAAGTTAAGGCTGCGAAAAAAATTAAAATATAAAAATTTATTTCACGTCCCTAAAAACCTCCTGCTGCCGTCGTCACTTCCGGTTAACGTCACACGCATTGGGAGTGGAATGACTTCCCCATCTGTGGATTTGTGTTTTTAATGTTTCTAATATAATTTTTTAATGTTTTTGTATATTTGATATTTGTATTTAAACATAACTAATCCGCCTGTATTTATGGCATCTATTACAGCTAATCACATGCAACGACGCCCACTGTAAAGCGCCTTACCCTTTAAAAAAAAAGAAAAAAAAAAGCAACTCCATTTTTAACTTTACCTTTTTAAACTGACCTATCTGGCAAGACTCTGTTTTTATCCTGGATTAATGCCTGACACGTATTTTTTCACAAGCGGACAGTTTAAAGAGTCATGGTAGTGAGTCATGATGGTTAATTGTTTTCGGATGAATCATTTAATCAATTTTAAAGCGCCTGTCATAATCATACAAAGCTCGCTCTAATTACTTAATTTAATGCTGCCTAATAATGTGTGTGTAACTAAATGGCTGCAGTTAAAAGTGAAGGATAGATCATATATATATGAAAAGCAGCTCACATTGGACTGGTGTTGCTACAAAACGTCAACAGGAAGCTTTGATTGTACAACCCCAATTCCAACAAGATTTGGGATGCTGTGTAAAATGTAAATGAAAACAGAATGCAGTGATTTTCAAATTTCAAAAAGCTGTATTTTATTCACAATAGAACATAGAAAATATATCAAATGTTTGAACCGATACATTTTACTATTTCATGAAAAATATTAGCTCATTTTGAATTTGATGGCAGCAAGATGACTCAAAGAAGTTGAGGGCAGGGGCAAAAAAAGAAGTGGTATTAAAGAGAAACAGCTGAAGGAACATTTTGCAACTAATTAGGTTAACTGGTAACAGGTCTGTGACATGACTGGGTATAAAAAAAGAACCTCTTCGAGAAGCAGAGGTTGACCAATCTGCAAAACACATGCATCTGCAAATTGTGGAACAATTTCAGAATATTATCTATATAACGCCACTATCAACTGTTGCCTCAGGGTGCTTTATACTGTAAGGTAAATACCCTACAATAATTACAGAGAAAACCCCAACAATCACACGACTGCCTATGAGCGAGCGCTTAACAGGAAGAAACCTCTGGCAGAAGCAGGTTCAGGGAGGGCCGGCCATCTGCCGCAACCAGTTGGGGGTGAGGGGAGGGAACAGGACAAAAGACATGCTGTGGAAGAGAGCCAGAGATTAATAATAACTAACGATTAAATGCAGAGTGTTGTATAAATACAATACGTGAGTTCACACATCTCAACTTTCACATTTCAACCAAGGATATCCAGACAGAAAATACTGGTTCAGATCACTGTTGTCATTTGTCAAAACAAATAATTCCAGTACATCATAGTATTGGGCCAGTCGCCAGTTTTCATTTCCAGTTATCTCCATAAAGCAGGACATGCTTCTATAGCATTTCGGTTGACTTTTAACAAGAAATCACACTTTCTGCCTTTGCGTTGGCGTTCATAGCATTTCAGAATTTTGGCTGCACATGATTCAGATGATCATTCAGAGTCTTAAAGAGTAGATGTTGTCATAATAACATAAAGGCCCATAAACTGGAGGACATCCTATGAAGACAGAAATATTTTCATAATGGACAGGAAAAAAATAGAAGGGGAGGAGCAGGGTGTACCCGGGTTGTGACACATCTTATATCTGGCTAATATATCTGCTGGCCAGGTGATTTTACAATGCAAACCTGACTCATACTGCATGAGCAGCTCTATTGCGACTCCCAAGGTACAAGGTATGAATCACACAGATTTTAATGATATGGAGTCATAAACCTTTTGGCATGTTGTCATCTGTATTATCTTAGTACTTTTAGGGACAGCATAACCTATTTTCTCAATTTTATCCACACTGTATTAATGACCTCATTCTCTGGTATTGACTTATTTGCAATGACCTGATGGCTAGAGGTTGTTGCGTCAGTAAAAACAATCAAAGGCTTGTGCTCAACTGCCAGTTTGTCACAAGGTCAGCACATGATACAACGAAAAGTATCATGTATCATGTGTCATGAAGTTGATTATTTGAGTGGTTTCAGTTGGATTGCAGTAAAGATGGATTCATTTTCATGACCTGTCACAAAGGTTACATTTCTTTGCTTTTTTTTTTTTTTTTTTTTTTGCTTATAGCAGTAACGCTTAGAAGCCTGTTACAGATCTCAAAATTAAAACACAATGCTAAGTTGAAGAGATCAAGTTTTAAAATAAATATCTTTAAAGAACGCCTCGCATAGCCTGGTCAGAAGTATTGCATTCATTTGCCTATTTATCTTTTTTTTTATGTGAAATATTTTTGCCTTCATGTGGGAAATATTGATGTTATCAATTTTCTTTTTTAAAACGCAGATTTTTCTTTAAATAAAACTATTAAAACCTTTATAAAGTAAACACCCTGCATGTTCTCTTAATTAAGTCAAATTTAGTACAGATGTAGCAAATAAATGTACACAACCCTTGTGTGGTGTTTATGTTTTTGTTACTCAGCCAGTATTTGCAGGGCTTTCAAATCAATACGGACATGATTATTTATGTAAAAACACCTTACATATGTTTACTTTATCCCAATTCAAAGCAATACAGACCACATATATGGTTAATATTTGGTATTTACCTCAGTTCAATACGATGTCTCCTTCCTAAGAAAAACATTCAGTCTCACCATTTTTTGATATCCATATTTCTCTCCTTGATGACTGCTGGCAAGCTTGTTTTGGAGCTCAGTGATGGTCAGTCTCATGCTCATCTTCAAGCTCACTGTCAGACTCTGAACTGATATTGCTGCTATAGCACCTGGTTGAGCAGGTGATCCATTCATTGAAGGTTAGAGTCCTCACTACAAGGTTCCAGGTTTGAGTCTGTCCCAGACCATTTCCTGTGTGATAATCCCCATCTCCCCCGCCCTTCTGTCTACTGTCTGCGCTGACCTAGCCAATAAAGGCAAAAGGAATCATCTTCTGAAAACGCTTCCTCTCTATCACCTTCCAAATCTTCTCTCTAGTCTAAAATCAGAGAATCTTTTTTACCATATTGATTGATAAGTAGCCACACAGGTGAAGCTATCTATTTGCTGTGCCCCACCCCCAATTTGCAGCTGGGATATACAGTATTGTGAGAAAGTACTGGATGCTTCCCGTAAGACAGAGGGTAAAATGTGTGAGAGTGTGGGAGCAGACAGGTGTAGGTGCTTGAAATGTAACTATGTTGGGACCTTGTGCGGGAAAAGCGGGAATAGAAAGACAAAACAAGCATGCACGCAGGCAAACAAATGCACCCCCCCCCCCCCACCCCCACACACACACACACACACACGCTAACAGCAGGCCACATAGGAAGAGGGCAGAGTGACACAGCATCGCCACGGTGTTATGACCCAAACACTATGTTTTTCAATTCAATTCTATTTCATTTATATAGCGCCAAATCACAACAACAGCTGCCTTAAGGTGCTTTATATTGTAAGGTAAAGACCCTACAGTAATACAGAGAAAACCCCACAATCATCTGACTTCCTATGAGCAAGCACTTGGGACAGTGGGAAGAAAAAACTGCCTTTCAACAGGAAGAAACCGTCACCAGCTGGGAGTCAGGGGAAAGAGAAGAAGAGCGCAGAGGGCGATAGGTCAAAAGACACACATGAGAGAGAGGCAGAGTTTAAAGTTAATTACTGTGTGCTAATAAATATGATATCTTATTCACAGAAAACGAGCCAAAGTCAAGGATTCTGAGGTTGAAATAATAATAAATCACATCATTTTTCTTCAAAAACAGGTCCCACAGCACCGAAACGCCATGCAAGGGTTATATAAGCAACGGCGAAAAGAACTCGCTTTATATTTTTGTCATATTGTAGAAGAAATACTGAAGTGAAGCATGACAGCGACAGGGCTGCACTTTATTGCTTCAGTAAATTGAGTCACTTCCTACAGCTGTTCAAAGCAAAATCTGAAACACTTTGTTCAGCGTAAAGCTGGAGGTCCTTATACTGAAGAGCTGAACGAGTTCTGTTTCAGTGTAACCCAACGGCACTTCCCTCAGCTCAGAAACTCCAGATCAACTCACTGAGCTCCACCCTGCAGCTTTAGTGTTCTCAAAAACTTTGCAAGAAAAGACAAAAAAACAATCATCTTAGCATTTTCATTAAGGCTTTTTTTTTTTTTTCTTCAAGGGTGATGACTAGTGCAGGTTGAAAATAGCTTTGGTATGTTATTCCCCTGACACAACACACTCTCATTGAATTACACAGTTATATAATGTCCGGATGCCAACTCACAAGGTCTGCCTGACAAAAACAATTTCATGCAGTTCTTAGATAAGATAGAAGATAGAAAATGGCCCAAAACATGAAATGACGTGCAGCAGGCTTACTGACAAAATGTCAAAAGAATATACCTTAATGTATTAAAATATTAAGCAAGAATGCATGTGCTGAAAACTACATAAAGAATCTTTTTGTCATTGAACACTGATTCATCAGTTTGAGGATGTATAGCACAGCATGGGGGGAAAAGTGCACTGTTGAAGGAAGTGAATGGAACTTTTTTTTTTTTGTCGCACACAGCTCCGGTGAATCGTCTCAGGGTTAAATATGCTTTTATTAGCTAAACATCGCTTTGTACTCCTTCCCAAATGGACCTGGAAACAACTCCTTGTAAAAACAATATTGCAACATCAGTTCCAACAAGCCCCCTATACTTAGATGCCCTCCTTTAGTAGCAGGCTGTGCGTGGGCTTTCCCAGCCCCAGCCAAAGTGTTTGTGTAGCTGGCTGTGTTTATTTACTCTGGTCTGAGGGCGAAGACTACAAGGCTGTGCTGCAACGCGTGTCCCAGTCCAGCACGCTGGGTCCACTTTCAGTGTGCCACCACAGGAACAAGACAGGCGTTGTGCCGCCTATATTTTGGGGCCTGGGGTCCTGGCCAGCGGTCACTTTCAGCAGCCCAACCTGAGGGACTTCTGGCCTTTAGCAAAGCATTGTGGGCTTAGAGAGTACCCGATTAACAAACAGCCTGACCAAACATCAATCAGCACTCGCTAAAAAAAGAGTTTCCCGAGAGAGAAGTGTACAAGGGGCTGGTTCAGGGCAACTTGACCAGCCTGAAAGTGAAAAAAAAAAGTAATATCCACGTGAACCTTGTGCATGGTTTCAGGTTTACTGGGCTCCATTTCCACAGAAACACACTTTGGCTTGTTAGTCTTGACCGGGACCATTTATTTCTCCATGTCTGACTGCTAATAAAAGTAAGTGTTAAATAAAGTCAAACTGCCATGAAGAGTATGTTTTTCAATGTGCAGCTCTGTCCCGTTTCACCCACATAAGCCTGACCGTGAGTTCCAGTGATGCACAATTCCCAGAACCGGCTCAGAGTTAAAGTCTGCTGTATTTTTGGAGGTTATTGGTTGTATTTTTCTCTTGAGTATGTTCATTTTTTTAGTACCTCATAAATCCTCTCAGAGCCAGCCTATCGGAGGAGTCGTAGTGCAGTTATTACACAATATCCTGGCATTATATAACACAGTATATAAGGTAATGTACAGATTTTCCCTGTATGGACATGAACAGAGCTTCTAAGCACTGTTGCAAAACAGAAACATAAATAATCTGATTTCCAGCTAAGCCGCTGTTTGACCTTCTCAGTCTATTGGAAATGGCTGTTTGTGTCATTTAACTGACTGAAACTCACACCAGAGTAGGGGTTCTTTCCCTTTGGAGCTTTTTCCTCTAACTGTGTAAACTCTGACTAATAAAAAATCAACAGACAAGGAAGTCAACTTTGGCATCACATGTAAAATTATTTCTGAGGAACCCGTTTGCATAGCATGTGTTCCATCTAGTTTCCTTTAAAATCAAAGACAGGTTGAGCATAACATTATGCTTCAGGATATTACTGGGGAATTGGACAAGATTTTCCACTTTCGAGCTCTGAATCAGAGGTGGAGAGTCGCTACACAGCAGAAGGCTTCACATCGGTACAGAGCAACGGAGCAGTTTGTCAGTATTGCAGCTAATTAGATGAGTGCACATACACTATAATGATACGCATTGTGCAATTCACCAAAATCGAATTGGAGTTGTCAGGAGGACTAAGACTGAACCCACAGCTTCAAAGTGATTTTAGAACATGTAGGTTAATTTTTAGAGCAGAAAGAATTATTTGATTTAGTGTTTATTTAGCTGCCAGAAAAAAAAATGTATCTGTTTAGATCAAAAGCTCAGAGTACCGTTTACTAGTTTTGCTGGGATTCCATATTTTTTGAGATTTACAGTGATGACTGTTTTTGCAATTTTGTCAAACTACCAGAAACTATATAGGAAATAAGTGGCAGTCAATGTTGAAAGAAACAATCATACAAGTTTTGACTCACTGTTTGTTGCACCACCTTTATTTCTCAGAAAAACACAAAATCATGACGCATGTGAGGCATGAAG
>JAVDPK010021159.1:0-33089 GCA_034780415.1 Cichlasoma orientale | reverse complement strand
GACTGAGGCTGCAGTATTGAGTCTGGGAGGAGGGGGGGGGTATGGTACAGCAGGAAACTTCCTCTTTCATCATCCGGTGTGATCTGAATCTTTTCATGGGATCAGATTCTTTTTGTCTGATATTACAATTCATGGTTGTCATGTCACATTATTGTCACTTTTCACACTTTTCAGCATCTGAAATTGAGATTGGGCATAGTTACGGTGCGTATGTGCGTGTGCATGCATGTGTGTGTGTGTGTGTGTGTGTGTGTGTGTGTGTTGTCTTTTCCCCCCTTTTTTTTTTTTTTTTTACAATGTTCCACCTTTTTGTTTGGCTCTGTTTGTATTATGTTTATGCTTTGGGGCTGAATGTGTGTGTCAGGGCATGAGTGTGCGCTTGTATTTGCGTATGTTGGGACAAATTAGTTTTCAGCTTGACTGCGTGCATGTGTAAATGAGTTTGAAAGGCTATGTAATCACCCAAGATGGGAACTAAGTGTGTGTATATGTGTTTGCATGTGTGTGAAAGCAGCTGGACCTTAGCCAAACCCTTGCCAGGTCCTTTTTGCTACGTCCTCTCAAGAATGAAGCATGCGCTTGTTAGAGTGATTCTGTGTATGTGCGTATGAGAGAGCGAGAGCACTGAGAGTCTTATAATTAACATCAAGAAAATGTCATCTCTTCTTCACCTGTCATATTTGACACTACTATGCCACAGCTTTGTTAAATGATGAGAGTGGGTGTGGAGCTGGATAATAGGGAATCCTTGTTGATCCTTTTGAAACGGCAGTAGGCCCAGTACAGGCATACATCTGGAAGGGAAAGTACCCCCTACAGAACCCTATTATGCACCAACACTCACCCTCCAGCACCCAGCTAGCATATAGATGAAGCAGTTCAGAAATAGTGCAAAGGACAGTTTTATGCAGTCATGGTAAGCTGTGTTGCCAAGGGTTGCCGAGAGGTCAGTACAGTCTGCAGGCAGGGGCTTTTTCTCTGACTGAAAACAAAGTCCTTATGTAAAAACTTTGGCTTTAATTTTCACTTTCATTAAACAACCGCCACATGATAGACTCGCACAATGAAATTCACCTGTGTGTCTCCCTTTGGTGCAAGAGTGACCATTTCCAAAGATAGTGGTGAACAACTGCTGCTCAAGGCTAACACAGAAAAGGATGTATGGATGGATGTACTGAAGGAGGATATGCAGCGGGTTGGTGTGACAGAGAAGAATGCAAGGAAGAAGGTGAGATGGAAGCAGGTGATCTGCTGTGGTGACCCCTAACGGGAGCAGCAAGGAGAAGAACTGTCTGGAAGCCATTTGTTTTTTTTCTCTACTACCTTCCAGGCTACTCAAGCAGTTGAGGGTTTCAAGCAAATGAGGCAAAACAGGAAATAAGCTTTTGGACCAAACTGTTCTGGAGACTCAATGAAGGTAAGCACACTCTGGGGAGCGGAGAACATATGCCTAACACTGAAGTGATGCAATAGCTGGATGGTGCGGTTCATATAGCAATGGTAATGTTTACATGAGTTTTCATTCATGTGTTCCGATCAACTATGTACACTTAAATCACTCAAGTCCCCTCATGGGCTTGGAGAGTACTTATGGAGCTAAACAACAACAGCAAAAACTATGATCTTCATCAGTTCCTGCATTGCTGAGACAAAGTAGCAGGCTACAGCTCCAAAAAGAGTGAAAAATGCCTCCATTTGTTGAAAGATAAATGCTGCCACAACAGATATTAGTCCCCAGGTGTAACAATGAAAACAAACAAACAAAAAAACAAACAAAAAAATCAAAAAATTTACTTTTCCCGTACGAGCAAGTCCATAATTCCACCATGGGCTCATTTTTGCTTTGATGGCTCTTAGAAATGTTGATAAAGCATTTACACATGACATACACTACATGGACAAAAGAATTTATTCCATGATTAGTAAGTGGTATTACTGCAAAGATGCGTTTACAGCAAGTCAGCCCCAAAGTTACGGAGAGGGCTGCCGAGTGCTGAGTGTGTAAAAGTCACCAGCGACCTGCTGAGCCCTAAACTGCACCTCCAAACCTCCTCTGGCATTAACATCAGCATTAAACCTGTGCACCAGGAGCTTCACGGCATGGACTCTCATAGCTGAGCAGCTCCTGTAGCTGTAACATGAAGGTGTCCCAATACTTTTGTCCATATATTTCAACTGTGAACATCCTGCATTAATATTGTTTATTACTGACATCTGTTTTCACTTTTTACTACATGTTACATCTTCTTCATGTAAGTCCATAAACGAGCTGTCTAAATTCTTTCTGCTCTCACTTGTTTTTTTTCTATTTTGATTGATTTCATTGCATACATTTTATGTACCATCCATTAATGCATCTTCCCATCCTTCCCCTTTAATTGTTCCCACACTGCTCATGGTTGAATTCTTTTCCATTTCTCTCATTCCTCCTCTCTCAACTGCTTTCTCACCATTTCCACTGTTATTCCTTCTTCTCTCTGCTCTGATATATTTAAACCATCCCCCTGGGGAGAACAGAAGCCCGCCTCAATCTGGAACCAATTGTTTTGTTCGGTTCATGAATCCAGAACCAAACCCTGACAAAAGAAGTCTTGTAAGGACCGCTGTGTTATTTGTTTTTGCCTGAGTTACAGATTGTGCTGTTATCAAAGTATTTATTGTACCACTGCGCTGCAGTTGTGGATGCTGAGAGGGCCTGGAGCCTTGCAGCACATCAAAGCTGTCATAAATGTGGAGCAGGGGCCAAATGGCAAGAAATGCTGTGGGCACGGATGAAATAAGCCAGAACTGCTACTGATAAGAAGTGACTTTTAAAAGCTCTCTCACTGTTGATTGTGCCTTGCAAGTTTGAGCTACTGGTTAATATTCTCACACTTCTATCACTCTGGTGACTTTTCAGTACAACTGAGTTTAGTTTGATTCGCATGTTCAAAGGGTGAACTAATTGGAAAGAAGCTTGGCATTGCAGAACAATGATAAGCAACTGATTAATAAGCTGAACTTGGAACGATTCCTCTGCCAATCTAAATGAATAATAACAAGCTCAGGCCTTGCTCTACTTTACTGCTCATCAGAGGAGCCCCGTGCAGCAGCACATGTGAGATCAGGGAATTACAGCAGGATGCCTACCCCCCTGCAGGTGATCTCAGACAGGACCTCTGGCTGTGTAGTCATGGCTGATAGGTGTGTGCATGTTACATGCGCATGCGTGTGTGTCTGGTGCAGAATTAGCCAGCCGGCTGGGAACCTGTCAACATATGCCAGCAAGTTGAGTAATGCTGCTAACGCTGAGTTAGTTTAGTGAGTAGAGCCACTTTACCCCAATGGGCTACCTTTTGACCTTTACTTTAGAGGTCGAGCTACAGACATAAAAAACAAAACTGCCAACTGCCATGTGCCAAATGTCACTGATGTGATAACCTTTTAAATACTATGACAATTAAATACCTTTGTCATTGCCCTCACAAGTCACCGTTTATTATTCCCGACTGAGAGCAAAGTCTGGCATTTCTTTTAAGGTGCATTCCCCTGAACTTTAAATATGCTCCTGCAATAATGTGTTTTGTTTGCTTCTTGGCTTCTTGACTTCTCACGCGTCTTTCTGCGCAGTCACATGCAGCGACAGGAGGTTTCAGGTCTGGGCACAAGTGCAGGAGGATCTTAGACTGCTCTTAAACCCATTAAGGCCACCTGGGTGTGTAGCCATGCATGGCTAGAAAGATGGCCAGAAGGTGTGTGCGTGAGCGATTGCACGCTTGTGTGTGTGTACGGGCCGAGAGGTGGCCAGGAGGAGCAGGCTGTTCGGCAAGATTAGCAGGCTCTCACATGTTGCATAACAGATTCCCCCATCTCATGAAAAACCTGCCTGCATGATGCCGCCTGCTAAGCAGGATGGCCTCTACACTCGCATACAGGCATGTATCTATGAACACACCCGACGCTTTGCACGTTCAAGTTAAGTTAAGCCTCTTCACCAGCATGCTTCTGCTGCTTTGATTTGCATAATTTGTGTGGCTATTTGTTAGCTTCTCGTTTTATATCAGTGATGTGTGGGAGCAGAGGTAGCCAGACTGGCCTTCTGACTCACACAGGTTTAGTCAAAGCCTTAACAAATGTCATTATCCAGACCAGCCTGGAGGTGATTAGGTAGTGCGCTGCTTATGGCGCTGTGTTTAGCATGGGCCTGCTGCAGCCATCCAGGCCAACTGCTGTGTGTGTGTGTGTTTATGCATATGGGCCTGGGCTTGCTGGGGGCTGTGATCCGATGGGTCCTATAACACCAAATCAAACACAGAGGGAGACGCAGCCTGTCTATTTCTCTGTTACACTGAGTGTGTGCGTGTTTGTGAGCAAGGGGGGGTTAAGTCGTAAACAAGGTCTCCATGGTGACAACAGATGCAACTGCAGCAAAGAATGAAGTTGAGTGTCAGCAGTAAGGGCCCACTGTGTGGGTGTGTGTGTGTGTATGCGTGCGTGTGTGTGTGTGTGTTTGTGCGGGGAAAAAACACCAGCAGTACGGGCCCAGGGAGAGTCATAAACACCAGCAGGCCATGACTTCCACAAATAGACCTCTTAGAGAAAAATGAGAGGCTCGAAAAGAGGGGAGAAAGATTATTTCACACACAACAAAGACGTGTAACACATGAATGCACACAACGCATTTGTAATAGTACAAGGCAAATAAAATAAAAAAATTGCTCACATTAAAGAAACACAGAAGTAAAACTGAAACTAATCTGTGCATTTATTTGCAGTGAAAATCCCAAGCTCTGGCATCCATCCTTGAAATACCTCACGGGAGCACGCTGTCCTCCCTCCCCCATAGCTAAAACGCCAACGATCTATTCATCAGTCTTCATCATCTTTCATCGTTATATGGTAATCCTCCCAGCTCACTCTAGCTCTGTCTTGACAGCCCCCTGCAGTGTCTCTTTCTAGTCCTGTTGTGTGGTGAGTGTGCCATCTTGATTCACACATCCTGTCAGTGGTTCATAATCCCTCCTTTATGGAGACCAAATAGCGCACCGCTGTCTCTCCTCAGTGCCTAACTCCAAGGCTGCAGTAGCCTCATGATGCATTTTCATTGTCAGAGCACCTCTGCTGGTGGAGCACATCTCACCCCAGCCTGACCCCACCCCACATCCCAGGCTATTTTCCAATATTATTTATGCAGGGACTCTCTTTAGTCCCCACTAAGCTGGCTTTTTCAAGGCTTTTCATTGAAAGGCTAAAAACATACAAATCCTCCCCCCCAAAAAAACCCTTAGAAAAACCATATGGAGCACTATACCTTAATCAGAGCAGTCACTGTGCGTGTGTGTGTGTGTGTGTGTGTGAGAGTCTGTGTGTGCGCTCACTAATATTAGAATAATCCCTGGTGATTATGGGAGTGGTTATTAGGATGAATATGGCAGCAGGGTTGGGTCAGGCCGAGCTGAGCTGAGCCCAGGCTGCAGTGAGAAACAGATGTCAGTTGACCCACATCTGCCGAGCATGCCGGGACATCGGAGTGTCAGGTCATGGCTCTGATCACCTCAGGGATGCTGTACATCTCAGTCCCTGAAAGATCGCTGCCTTTTTCTCTTGGTTCACTTTTACCCCTGAAAGCTGACTGTCTTTTACTTTCTACCTTTGTGTGTGTGTGTATGTGTCTGTGTGTGTCTCTCTCTCTCTACCGTGTCTTCATATACAAACACACTTACACACTTTGTAGAAATACAAATATTTCTGGCATAAAGTACAAGTTTCAGACTCTGATCTCCAGATCAAAGGTTTTGGCCAAAGTACCCTTTTGGATTGTGACCCAGACTGACTAGTTTTTGGAAAGCTAAATGTGAACACTCATTGCTACAGCACTGTGATAGGGAAATCAAAATGAAGCCCTGAAAATGAGTTGCATATCAAACTGCACTAATCCTATAGTTATGTGACATCTTTGCCATCTCTGATCCCGCTCCTCCATGCAAGCAGCCGGGTTCTTTTTCAGGTCACTTCAGCACATGATGACAACATGTTACATGTGGTTACAGCTGCAAAGTGCAAATCTAGGAGAAGTGCGTGTCATGGATAAGTAGATCCAAATTAATTTAAAACTAGAAATAATTTGAACCCGGTTCTCCTCCTTATGTGCTGCCGGTGTCTGAGAATTGTCAGCTTTGGAGCAGTTAACTGCACGTCTGTGTGTAATAAAAACAGCAGAATTCACGGTTCCAGGAGGATAATTTCAACTATTGATCTGCCTACAGATGCCTTCCATTCATCAATCCATCCGTTTTCAGATGTTTGGAAGTCTGGAAAGGTAGCCAGTCCATCACAGGGCAAACGCTGAGAGTCAGACAACCACACACTTGCACATCCACACCTACAGCAAACTTAACTCTACACAGTCTTTTGAACTTTTCTCCAGGTACTCTGACTTCCTGCTGTAGTGCAAAGACAAAGACAAAGCTTGCTTTGGGGAATTATTCCATTTGAACTTTAGATTTTTTAAGTCCATTCAGATGTGGACTTGGATAAAACAGGAGCAGTTTGATACCTGGTTCCTCCACATGTTGAAGGCAAGACACTGAACCCCACATAATCACTAGTTATAACCAAGGTATGCAGAAGAGCATCTCAACAACATGCCAGTCAAACCTTGAAGACGATGGGCTACAGCAGCAAAAGACCGCGCTGGATATTTTCTTTTACATACTTTGGACCCCTTGTTTAAATGCTCAGCTGGCACAAACCCCACTACAGCCTACCTGAGAACTGCTGCTGACCATGTTCATCCCTGTATGACCACATTGTACCCATCTTCTTACCGCTGCTTACAGCAGGATAACGCACCGTGTCGCAAAGCTTAGATCATCTCAAACTGGTTTCTTGAACTTGACAGCGAGTTCACTGCACTCAAATGACCTCCACAATCACCAGATCTCAATCCAATAGAGCACCTTTGGGATGTGGCGAAACAGGAGATTCACATCACGGACGTGCAGCTGCCAAATCTGCAGCAACTGTGTGACGCCATCATGTCAACATGGACCGAAAATCTTTGAGCAATGTTTCCAGCACCTTGTTGAATCTGTGCCACGACGAATTAAAGCAGCTTTGAAGGCGAAAAATAAATTCAGAAATTTCCAAAGCTTTTAGCATCGAGTGATCTGTCTTCCTTTCAGGCGCTGACATCCTGGAGTTGCGAGTTTTGAATCACACTTTCGCTACCGCTGAAGGATATATACAGCACAACAAAAGCGTTCGCAGCATGTTAGAAGACTACCACTGACAGGAGAAAGAAGAGGAGCACGAACCTCCTCGTGGCCAAGCCAAACATTGTGGTTTTAAGTTATAACTGCATTTACTTTAAATGATGTGGTAGACCAACACTGAGAATCAGCAAGCACTAATTGAAAACAGCTTGCCAAAGTTCCAGCGAATATGACTGTGGGATACTCTCTTATTCCATTGTGTTTTAATGCACTGGTTCTCTGGTCATTCCTGTGACTTCCCAGGAGGCCTGTGGGGTTACAGTCCAAGATAGCTGGGAGATGACTCATTCTGGCTGTCAAATGACAAGTTCACACAGTGTCGTATTGCCTACTAAGGAGAGGGACATCCTTTCCTTTTTCATTTCCCAGGATTGATGCTTCCATAGTGAAAAACGAATAGCTGCAGTTTTTGCTGCTTGATGCAGAGCAGTGCAGATGTCACCAAGTTAGACTCCCACCTGTTGGGCTTACAGTTAAATGACATCATCCCACTTCAGAAATAATAAATAAATACTTCCTCAATGCTTTCTTTCTGATTTCCTGTCTCTCCCATGTTTTCTCTTATTTTTCCCTGTCTAATTCCTCTCTCCTGCCTGTCCATCACGCCTCCTCCTCCTCGTCTCCTCTCTGGCTCACTTTAGGGATATTAAGGCCCATTCTTGTCATCCCACAGGGCAGAGCGGCTGGATTGACAGTTGGGTTCGGCATCTTGACATAGGTCTCTGCCCCTGTCATCATCGCTGATCATCCCATGCTGGCCCTTGGAGTGACAGGCGCCTACAGAGCCATTTACTCGTGCTGCAGCCAAAAAAAAAAAAAAAATGCCCTCCTCAATCACTGACTTTCACACGGCACTGCAGTCGCACACCTTCCTTACTATTCTTCCTCCAGAATTTCTTTCATCACCTTCCTTACCTCTTCTAGAAAATATTTCTTTGAACTTTAGCAGCCAATATGCTTTGTTTTTATTCGTGATTGGTTTTTATTCAGGATGCCAATTTCTTTCTTTTTCTTTTCTCCTTTTTTTTTTCCTTTTTAGCATTTTTAAATCACTCCCCTCCTTTCTGCTCCTCCTTTGGACTTTTTCTAACCCTCTTTTCTCTCCTCTGATATAAACTCTCTAGTATTTCATGCAGGCTACTATTAATCTAAAGGAATGTGCCAGATCTCAATGAGGGTAATTACTGTGTTTGTTTTTTAACGTAACACTGACTACTCCACTTGTGCTACTATCTTTGAGCAGGCCCTAACAGATGGGGTGCTTAGTACTCTTTAGGGAAGGCTGACAGGAGTCAGGATGAAGCTGATTTTGGAGCTTCATATTTGTCAGACTAATTTACCTTGCAAAACTGCTTAACTGGAGTTTTTCCATAACATTTTCCACATAAGGGCAAAGCTCCTTAAGGTAAGTAGGCACATTTATAATTTTTCTTATCCACCCATATCTTACAGATATTGAAGAACTTACATAATGCAAGTACTGAAATAACTGAAATAGTGACTGTAATGTGATTGCTGAATTTAGCTAAATGACTTTGTCGGTATAATGTGATTATAATAACACTTTGGAGCGCATTTCATTCATCTTGCAACTTGTTGTGGAAGTCCCAACTGTGAGATTAGGAGCCACTGACCCACATAAAACTTTACCCAACTTATAATTCACTGCAGTTCTAAAATAAGGAAACTCCCAGCCGACAGAGTAAAGTTAATAATGAAACAATTCTTTTGAGTGTGCAAGCATTCGCCTCCTGAATTTGTTTCTCGGTGGTGCGGTGTCATTTCATTAGCTGCAGACCCTCTCACTCTGAAACAAAGATGCAATTTATGGCAACAAAGTGTGGTTACGGGCAAGTTCCACATTGCGTATGTGTTTGTGAGCGAGAGTGTGCAGAAGGACAGGAGGGCATCAGATGAGTACAGACTGTTTCCACCTGCCAGGTGCCTGGTCTCTAATCCCCCCCCTCTCTGTCTGATTAAACACACACACACACACCTACACACACACACACACACACACCCACACACACAGGCGCAACAAGGTCATCTCTCTGTCAACCATACAATAGTGCTGTGTACCCATCTGGCCTAGATCCTAAATACTTCCTCTTTAGAAAGCAAATAAAAAAAAGAGATGAGAGCTAACACTTGTGCCTTTCGAACACGTCAGACGTAAGTGACTGCTCTGCAAAGTTACAGCAATGAATCGATAACATATTGGCCACTATTTTGAGCAGTTATCACATTGTTTGCCCATCATTTGAGAGCACTGCAATCGAGATGTTTGTGCAAGAAGAGAGCAATACTTACTTGTGCAACGCTGAGCTCATCTAACATAATACCATCTTTGCATGATATCAAAACATCAGTTTCTTTCTTTCTTTTTTTCTTACTTTCGAGTGTGTGTGTGTGTGTGTTTCGGGGTAGACTCGCTGATTTGTTAATTTGTCTAATATTTGCATACTTAAGATTTTCCAATAAAGAAGACTCAGAGTCTTTCTAAGCGTCTCTTGTCATGAGTCACATCATCCTGAAAATATTTTATGCTGGGAATACAGTACGGCGCTTTGATATCAAGAGGATAAGAGGGCTTTGTAGAGACGTTTACACCCACCCTTCTCCTTCTCCTCCTCCGTCTCCTCCCACTCTTCTGCTTTTCCTTCCCCTGGGGAGATTTGGCTTCTTCAGCCCCCTCGGACTGCTTTTATGCCTGATGAGCTTTAGGGCGGTTGAGGTGAGGCTGAGGTCAAATGATTTCAAACAGTGTGCCGAGGAACATCACACTGTAAATGAAGATTAATGCAATAATGTTTGAGTACACTTGAACAAGCGCCTGAACACTGTGGTTTTTGTGCAGCTCAAGTTATAAATCCTTGTGGATTTGATCCTGTTAGTAGGACGCTGCCGCTTAATGCTTCCACACTGTGATGTAACACAGTATGACGCAAAAATAACATATATAAATACATACGTGCAGGAATATATGTGCATTATTCAGTGCATTTTGTATCAAAGCAGAGAGCTGCATACAGTCACTCTAAATCCTGGATACTGTGTGTGTGGTTTGATCTACATGATGATAGTGGAGGAATTCCACGTGGTGCCATGCTGTCTGCACCATCTCTACTCCTCACCTGTTGAGACTGTGATTAGATACCGTTAACCCTCAGGCCACAACTATCACATACAGGTAGAGCACAGTCGGGCTATAGCTTTCCCCTTCTGCTGTGTGACGGGAGAGAGCTGCTGAACTCCAGAAACCGCAGACGGTGCTGAAAGTTTGTGTCACACTAATGAGCAGTCTGTCAACAAGTGTGCGCTACAGGGAACTCAGAAAAAAAAGACACGATTGAAAAAATGTAGATTGTATATGACGGAAATCCTTGCATGACTTCCCCTCCCTTCAAACACCAGCCCCCCAAGACACAAAGATTCCAAAATAATCCCCTTGTAAAAGAGTTTTTTTTTGGGGGGTGTTATGCTTCTTTACTGCTAACAAGCTTTTTATGTTTCAATGTGAAGATTAATGGTGGCTGTCAGTTACACAATTCATTTTTGTTCTGCACTGATTCTGTTTATTTAATCCGCAGTCGGAAACAAATTTACAGTTTGTGCTTATATCGGGGGGTTTACACTATTTCACACTATTTTTAATTAATAGTACAAAACTGGTTGCTGTACAAACAGCACCTGGGACAGACCTCTTTCTGCTTAAATGTGTAAAACTTGCAGTGCAGCTTGAGGTATGGAAGCCTGATTCTGCCATTTTTATTTTTTTTGGCCATCCAAAAAAATAAAATAAAATAAAATAAAAATGCTGCCCTTAAGTTAAAATTTTGAGTTATGATCTCTTAGTAAGTCAACTTTTTGAGTTATCTAATTTGAAACTTTGAGATAATAACCTGAAATTTAGACTTATGGATGAAAATTTTTCAAAATTTTTTATAGTGGTGGAAACAAGCGTCCGTACTTGAGAGGGTGACATGGGACTCAGTGACTTCCTGAGTCGAAATCTAAACTTTTGCAACAGCAAAGGTGTATAGTTTCCAGAAAAAACAAAACAAAAACAAACAAAAAAACAAAACATCCTTAAATATCCTTATTCTTTAAGGATTAAGGGCATTCCTAATTTTGGAGCAACTTGTGCATGCATAGTTCTGGATGTGAAATTAAAGTTTATTTAATGGACCAAAACCTGTAATTACCCAAGGTTAAATTACTTGTCTTACAAGATATGAAAAATGCAACAGTATCAATCTAACTTATGACTGACTGAGGGGAAAAAAGGTTAGCCGTACCATTTTCCCCAAAGACATTATTTGGTTCCCACTGTATAATTTTAAACAAGCCGATAGCTGGCTGACTAAACCATCACGCTCGGGGCTTTTGTTTATATTTTATGTGATCAAACGTTTTTCATCTCTGAAGCTCCACCTGGAAACTAAAAATTGACTTCCTGTTACATGTTTTTATCAATGAAAATTATGGACCTTGGAAGGGAAGGTAGGGTACATGGTATTTAGCTAAACATGTAATATTAATAGGCTGCCGGCCAATTGTATAGGCTGGTCTTAAACTTTGTCGTAATTTTGTGGTGAGGGTTTATGTTGTGTTCTAACTTGCTAGCAAAAGAGCGTGCAAATATTGTTTCTCAAGCAGAATGAACTCTTACTTACCTTTATTTAAATCAAAGAGAGTAGGCTTACTCACTAGTATATCAACTCTGATACGCTAATATTTTAGTGTATTTAACTTGCAGAGATGACTGTTGCTGTTTGTTGGCACTATACACTCACTGGCCACTTTTTTAGGTACGCTTGAGCAAATATCTAATCAGCCAATCACATAGCAGAAAGTCAGTGCATTTAGGCATGTAGACGACCTGCTGAAGTTCAAACTGTGTGAGGAATTTTTCCAGCACCTTAGTGAATCTATGCCATGAAGGATTAAGGCAGTTCTAAAGGCAGAAAGGAGTCCAACCTGCTACTAGCAAGGTGTACCTAATTAAGTGGTCCATGAATGTACAAATAAAACTGAATTGAATTTACAGTTGTCTAACTCTTAAGTAATTTTTGTCGACTATAGTTCATCCAAATGACAAAAATCATACTGTCTGTACTTTAATTTCCCCAGTTTTGAGATTCAAAACTCCAGTACAGCAGAGCTGAAACCTGCTCAGTTGCTTTGCATACTGCTTTGAAAGATTGCACGTGGAAAATACGCCTCTGACTCAGTATAACTCACAGAACTCACCTGTTTTCACATTGATAATTTCCTCAGTAGAAAGCACTTAACCTTTAAAGTATCTGGCTGGAGGGAGAAATCTCAAACTTTGGCAAATATATAATCTATATGTCAACATACCACTGTGAAAATCTGTGTTTTTGTAATTTGGGTAAACCAGCCCTTTAAATATAATTGCTTTTAGCCTAAAGGCTCCATAAACGAGCTGTATATCATCGACTGCAGCCAAACAAGATGATTCCTGGTTATGCGCTGAAAGGGCAAGTCTTGCATGCAGGGAGACTTGACAAAGTAGGCTTGACCCTGGACTGAGGCTTGTTGTGGCGCTGCGTCTCTGGAGGGCTTGTCTGAAGGCTGGCTGTGCTCCGTCTGGGCTGCAGTGCTCTCTAATCACCCTGACACTGCACTTACAGGGCTGACAGCTATGGCGCCAGAGAGAGGGAGGGAGAGATTGTACACGTGACAAGGCCCACCTTGGCTCTCCATTTGTTCCCTCTCAAGATAATCACTTTCTATTGATTTTCCTGGAGCACGCAGATCCCTGTTACCTTTCAACCTCTCTTCTACCGCTTGTCAAAATATCTCAGAGCCACATCATACCAGCCTGTTATGTATTACCTTCCCTGCTCAACTAAACAATGCATAATTTATGCCTGTGAAATACACAGAATAGTGGAGTTCCTGCAGGATCAGCCTATCATTTTGTGCCAAGATCAATAATGGAGCTTAATCATCAAATTGTACCCATCCCATTTCAAAATACACACACTGTAAAAGGGGTCAGAGGATGGTGATGCGTGCGTAGTGGAAACCGTGCGAGTATGTCTGTCTTTGACGCTTCATTCCTTTACAGCTCGTATCAGTGAGCTGAGGCGTCACAGCCGGCGCCCTCTGCTACTTACCTAATTAGCTCTAGGAGCCCCTGCATTATTAACAGACCCCCTAAATCATTCAGAGGGGCCCTAATGTGTGTGTGCATGTGTGCATGTGTGCGCAAGGGAACACACTGAGGGGGTATGGAGGATCACTGCGATAATGTCCTTTCCTATTCACGACATGTCACATGTAATTATTCACCCTGGGAACACACGGGCCCAGAACATTGGTAATGGCACTTTTCTTAGCCCCTCCCCCAGTTTCCCCTCCTCCACCCTCCCACTGCTTTTATGACTGACAAGGTGCTAGATGGCTCAGCCATCCTCTATAGACGGACAAATAGTGGAGGACGGCTGGTATTGTTAGACAAGAATGTTCATGTTGCAAAGGTCATGTGTTAATGCAGGGAGATCAGCAGGAATAGATGGATAATGTTTATTTTATTGTGTACATGGATCTCATTAACACGAGCAGCTATGCCATTTGTAGGCCTCATTTGGTTATATTACATGTAATGCACTAATCATTTTAGGGGAATATTACTGTGATAATAGTGCAAGTGTCATTTAGCTGCTTTAACCGTTGGATGACTCACAATCGTGGCTGTTGGGAAACAGAAGTGCTTGATGGAAAAAGAAAAAAAAAAAACTAATTTGCGAAACAAAATGCAGCTGAATCATGTTCAGCCGAATGTGACTGTTTGCTCTAGTTTTAGCAGCTGGAAGTAGTTGGGGCCTTTTGTCAGCAGAGTCAGCAAGACACAAATGAAAAGTCAATATACATCACTTCCTCCCCCCTCAACCAATAACTGCTGTGTAGGATGGTGATATTGTTCTGTATGAGATAATATTTGGCTAGGCGTGTGACCAGGAGCTCTTGCTCTGGTAAATCCACATGTGTTTACTGGATTGTGACTGTTTCCTGAAGCTCTGCAGTAGCTTTGGTATGTTGGATGAATTCCAAAACAGCACTGCCTCCTTTATGGTCTATTTCCCTCTCCCAGGTAGACGTTATTGAGTATTACGAATGGGAAGTTGGAGGGGATGATTTTAATTTTCTTTACTTGTTAGAAAATTTTAAATCAAGAAAACATAAATAATACTGATAAAGGAGGTCCCACATAGGGCTGGGTGATGTAGCCTCAAAACTATATCATGATATTTCAAGAAGATTTGCGATTTGTTGGAGGTTGTTGAAGTAGCTCCATTTTAAGATGCTAAATCTTCATCGGAGGCTGACACACAGCTCTCGCTACATGCCCGGGCCTGTCTCATTATTGAACGTAAACACACGCTATTGCTATGGCAATATTGCAACATGAAAGTTTTATATCATTGAAAAATTTGTATCAATATTATCGCGGGTGATATATCGTTGTAGCCCTAGTCCCACATGTAAAGCTTAAAGTTTTTTGCAACACAGCGGTTTAGGAGCAACGTATATAAAATGTTCAGTATGGTCACTTTTTTTAAGGAATGTTGAGATGCTGCTCAAGTGACCGAAACAACTTAATTAGTTAATTAATTGTTAGTAACAATTAGTGCCGGTGAGGAAACAATATGGATTAATTGCTTATTTTTTCAAGTTGTCTTCAGTGGGCACTACATCAGTGGGTGATCGACATCATTACGATCAATGCATTATTGCTTTTCCAAGCATTTGAAAGGAAACAAATGATTAACAATTAGCCCAAATTATTGGAAAATATCGGCCTATCACAGATAAAATTATTCAGTGTGTTGAAAGTTTCCTACCGGCCGTTGCCATTACAACCCAGTATTGTTGATGTGTTTGTTTATGACACATTTATGACACAACCACTCCCACCTGCACGCTTACGTGTTCACCCGCATATTTGCTTAATGCATTTGATTATTAATTTCGGGTTATTTCACTTTTAAATTAGATAATAGCTGACAAAGCCTGGGACATAAAGGTAGGAATAAAATAAATGCTGTTAAATGATCAGGGTGCACAACCTGTTACATTTAGCTTACCTAGCATGGACTTCATTGTCAGACTTCTGCATTATTTGATACTTAACAGAAACCATACAATATTATATGAAAAATATAATTGTATCAGACAATGTATCAGTTCCAGTGATGGGAAATTAGACCAACAGTTGGCAGTCACATGCACATAGTGTTGTTAGTTACTAACAGTTTTAATTTTTGGCTTTTGGCAAATGAGTTTTTTTTATAACGCAGGCAGAAGACAATCGGTGGTATGTCCCTGAGTATTTCAGCATAGGCATCCCTTGATTTTATGATGGGCATGAAGCTAAGTAGATTACAGGCTTTTTACTGCAGTTGCAGGTTGAGAAGAAAACAAGGTGAAAACTGTAATGGGAAACAGAATTACGTGAGATGAAAGTCTGAAGACGGTGGGAGAGTCAGAGCGAGCGAGCGAGCAAAAGCGCTCCTTTACATCGTTAATCTGGCCTGCCCCTCCCCCCTCTGTTACAATTAAGAAAATTACTTTTTAGTTCAATTAACAATAATTCACGCTTAACTGAATAAAGTTTATTACACAATCATGGCATCAACAGAGTGAGAGGGACACACTTAAATGTGCACGCACAGGAGCTTGTTATAGTGGGTGTTAGGGCTCCCCGGTACAAGCTTCGGTGAACTCTGAGGGAGACAATATTGCCACGAGATGCTAGAGAGAAATATGTCATCATACTCTTAGATGGAGGGGCCCCTCTATCCTCTCTCCTTGGCCTCAGGCAGCAGCTTGCATCACAGCGATTAGCTCCCAAACATAGACAGTAACACCAGCAGCCACATTGTCATAATTGCCATTAGAGCCCCCCCCCCCCCCCAACAACACCACCAACCATCACTGCAAAACATGGCAGGCAGTCATTTCTGGAAGCGCCCACCCTCTTTCATGCAACTACAGATTAGCTATCTGCTTAAAAACATTTAGAAAAATGAAGTAGCGCAGCATATAAATTGTCTTCTTTCTACATTTTCGTGAGGACAATAAGGTGTTCCTCGCTTTAGTCACGGTTTATCCTCCTTTGTTCCATCCCTCCCCTTTTTCCCCTTCTCTTCTTCTTTTTCATCCTCTCTCAAATGATTTATGCTGCTACAATTATTGGGTAATCTCCACTGTCATTACTCTTAACATCTGCTCTGTCAGAATGCTAAAGGCTTTTGGCTGGGCTGTGCGACAGTTATTCTATGTGCTTACAGTCCTGCGATGCAGACAGACCCCCCCCCAATCCCCCGCCCCCCCACTCCGCCACCGCCTTCTCTCTTTCTGTGCTATCTGCATTGGAGAGATGAAATGGCTTTTATATGAGTGGGAGCCTTATGCTGGGGTGATTTGCTCACGCTGGTGTGCGAGTGAGAGGAAAGCAGAAGATCTGAATGGAGGGGTACGCTGAGTTGTTTCCAGGTTTTGTTGTATCTGGAGGTCAGAGGTTCCTGTGATCTTGAGTCAGAAATCAAAAAGAATCAGCGGAGGGACGACCTTTAACAATTAAATCCGACGTAGCAAAGAAAGAAAGAAAGAAATATTCTTTTTTTTTTTTCCCATGTGAAAACACAACCCACTGTACAAACTCATTCTCGTGTGTGTGTGTGTCTCTCACTCTGAATAAATAACAAGCAGCCACCCAGCAGACAGGCAGTTAAGCAAGCTAACCTTTAGCGAGTAGGGAGAGGAACACTCAGAGATTTCCATGAGATTGCCCTCTCCAGTTTCCATTGTGTGTGTTGGCTCCCTCCTTGGTATTCATGCCCCCCCCCCACCCCCCCTCCACCCCACGCGCACACACTCACATTCACCCACACTCACACATACACACTAAATTGGAACCATTTGGTATTCAGATAACGGCAAACAGCTCAGATCTGCTGGAACAATAAGCAGTTTCCAACCAATCGCCCACCTGGACTGAGCTTTGCTGCTCGTCAGTTCTTTTACATCCACTGAATTGACAGGATGGGGCCTTTCTTCTTCCAACAACTAGCTTTTCTAAAGTGTCTCTTCTGATTCCATTTTTGCCTCCCCTCACTACCGATTGACCTTCAGCTTCCTTACAAATCAGAAAGCACTCAGAAGTGGCATACAAGAAGAATTCTGTTTACTGAATGTCAAAACCTGGCAATATGTTATGACTTTAATCAGTGTTTCTGCACTGTAGCTGTTGTCTGCAAGTGTACGGTTCTGTGACTCACCCCAATGAGACGGATGCAATGACATGGGTCCAATACTGTGTGATTGAGATGGATGACCTGTTTTATTATCTGTGTTTTCTATGTATGTGTGTGCATGAATATACCCCCTGAGTGCAGAGGGAACACATTGTGACCCTCGTTGCATTTGGCCACCAGAGGCCATGCTGGCAAAAGCTGAAATGATGATTAAGGACAGGGGGCTGGATGGGAAAATGTGGATTAATGAAGCTCACATGGAATTAATAGCCATGACATCCCACAACAGTGGAGCTGCTAAATGAGAATATGTTGTGGGTCCACCAGAGTCTCAAAGCTTGTTTTGCTTTCAAGGTGATGGTAGGAGTGAAGGAGAAGTTGCCTGTCTTAGCTGACTTGCCTAACTTGTTCAGTCTGGACAATGGAAAGCAGTGTTTCTTGAGAGTGGGGAATTTTGAGGTGGTCCCAGACTAGCATAGTCGTAAACACCTCAGGACTTTGCTTGACCTGAGGTGCGACACAGTTTTACACAAAAAGGTTTGTAAATTTTTCAAGTAAAGACACGGAGTTCTCATCCGCCTCACGGTGTAATCAACAGACTCGAGGACTCGGCATTGTAGTTAGACTGTGTGCAGCCTATTCTCAGAGGGCTTCAGTTTTATCAGCGCAGTACAGTGCAGACATGCGAGTCGGGGTAATTTGTTGTTCGATATTAGTTGTAGGTGTGAATGTGAGAATGTGTTATTGTGTTAGTTATGATAGACTGTTAAGAAAAGCTGAATAGAACTAGAGAGTTCTGCAGCGCTCACTTAGCTTCTGAGGCTCATTCATCAAGTATGTTGTAGAGTTTGGTAATTATGTGTTGTTCAGGATATGCAACATTAATCTTTACCTCGCCACAAAGGCGATGGAATTAGCGCTTCCTTTCCGGTCCTACATGCGATGTGAGAAAAAAGGGTGAATTGGGTTTACTTGTCTTCCTTGGTTGGACTATAGGTTACGTCTGGTGGTGGAAGATAGGTAACCTCTGAAGAGGTCACAACGCCAGGATTTCATACTCAATACCAAAGGAAACGCTTGATGCTTGATACAATT
Source organism: Cichlasoma orientale (assembly GCA_034780415.1). NCBI lineage: Eukaryota > Metazoa > Chordata > Actinopteri > Cichliformes > Cichlidae > Cichlasoma > Cichlasoma orientale. Next base: position 14,452 of record JAVDPK010021159.1, on the reverse strand, counting down.
TTCAATACCCAAGGGGGAAAAGGACAAAATTCAGAGTTGTAATTGTTTTCAAATAAAGATTAGAACAATTCTGGTTGGTGCAAATGTATTCATCTAGAGCCCTGTTCATTTCCTGTGCTTCTGGTGACTTGGCACCATATTATTTATAGCTGATGAAATGGAGTTGTTAAGTTAAGGAGTTGTTAGGCTGCCATTGTTTGGTTAGTTGCTTGCAGACTTTTCTCAGCTTCTATCAGGGACATGAAGAGAAACACAACTTGTTTTTTAGTCATAAATTATTAGGTTATGCTATTAAAACACTATTAACATTACAGACGCGCAGGACTGACAACACTTCATGCTCCAACATGAACCTTATCATTTTGTTATTAGCTATAGCCACTAGCCTAACCTTAATGAGGCTAGTGGCTAAGGTGTGTTCAGCTGCTAGTGAGGGGAGGGGCTGTGTGGAGTTGTGTGTCAGCTGGAGGAGGTGAAGACGGCACTAATGGTATCAAATCAATTGTAATTTTTGGTATCAATTAGTATTTGTGTATTGATTTCTTTTTTTGGACAACCCTACTCCACATGTAGAGTGCTCAACATATTTATTAGACCACCAACCATTTTGAGGTTTATGTCAAAGCTGCCCTAAATTATCAGCATTGATAATTACCAAAATAATTTTTTATGTTTCTGTAATGGCTAATCCACTAGTATGTTCAGGCTCTTTAATCAAAATTATATTTCTAATGCTAAATTACATTTATTTTTATTATCCATTATTTTTTTTATTAAATTTTTTACAAAAAACCCCCAGGAAAAATAGTAGAGTACATTATTATTTTTTGATTAAGATGCCAAATTACAGTTACTCACTTCCATTCCTGAACAGAAAAGTTTGTTTCATAGACGGTTACACTTGATTAATTTCTGACTTCTCAGAGAAATCCAGTGTGTCGGCTCAAATTTGGGTATATATATATATATATATTTAGTGGCAGGTGCTCTAAATAATTCGTTGAGCACTATATGCTGCCCATGGTACCTTTCTTATCTTAACTACACAATAAGGACTTAGTTTCCATAACAGTGGGACTAAAACAGAAACGGTCAACACTGATGCAAATACCCTTAGGTCAGGAGGTGTACAAAGACACTCAATAAAGCTACAGAAGTCATCAGAAAATATTTTTCACATTCTGAGTATTACTAACCATTGATGAGTAAACTGAACTTTATGTGTTCTTCAATCATACCTTAATGGGGATATGTGGATTTTGCAGAAATAAATCCACAAAAAAAGCTGCGGAGAAGCAGTATATAAAAAATGTCACTGCATCTCATTTTTTGCAAGACGAAACAGCTGCCCAAATCAAATTTATGGAAGACCCCGTGAACACTGTTTAGTTGTAACATGTTTGTCTCTCATGTTTTTAGCTGCAGCTGCAAAGATTCAACCCCCTGAAGTTTTAGTTTGGCTGTCTGAGGATAACAGTTGCTGGACCATCTTGTCTTCTCTTTGATTTCACCACCTGGTTTGTTGTTCAGTTGGTGGTCTTTCACTTCTACCTCCCGCAGGCTATAAACATCTAGGCTTGTGTGTACACGCACACACACATGCACGCACACACACACACACACACACACACACCTAACTTATTAGCATTTTAAGTCAGGAACTGGAGAATGGTTCGGCTCCAGGTGCAGATCAGCTATTAATGTCTGGTCGGTTTTGCATGTAAATGTTTATCTAAGACTGGTTACATGTTACGTGAGCCTGGAGGCCTGAGCCATTAAGTCTTTTCTGGAAGTGTTTGTAACAGTTTGGAACAAGTTGTTAAGTCAAGTTACTCATTTGCTTGTTTCAACAAAGGAAAAAGTGCGAACAAAAATGGCAGCATATACTTGGAAATGTTGTCACATTGTGTTATGGGGGGGAAAAAAAGCGCATACGTTTCTGAGAACTATCTGGACAGATTTGTGCACAATTAAAAAGAAAGATTTAGAGAAAACATAAAAAGAGTGAAAGTATTGTGCTGCTAATAAACACATAGGATGTGTTTTATCTTATATGAAGAGTCCTGCAACAAAGGCACAAATTAAAAACATGGTTTGAAAATACTGTATATGCACTTCAGGGATAAATAAAATTCACAATATTACTAATGCATTTTTGTAAATAGCATTATGAGGAGAATAAGTCATCCCGTCTCAGCCAGAACGTGGGCGACAAGAGGTAAAAGTCTTTTTGTTCCCCCCCCTTGTCTCTTATTACCTAAAAAGACGTGTTTTTCCTTTCATTTCTCGCCAGCTTGAGCTCTTCATCTTAAGGAATGATTATTAGATTTTGCCGCTCTCTTCTTAAGTATTTAGGCGTTGACAATCACCCTGGGTGGAGGGAGAAAACTCTGGGAACAGGTGTAACTAGAGAAAGCACATGATACTGAAAGGGAAACTGAGATAGTGAGCAATGACAGGATTGAGCTCCCAGGTGGGGTGTCACCCTCAGGGGAGGCAGCAATTGCTGACAAAGCTGTGTGCGTATCACATGAGAAGGTCTTGACAGGTGAATTTCCTCAGGTATTGCTCATTAGAAGGCTGCAGATTCAAGGGGGGGGGGGTTCGGGACGTCATTGTGACAATTTGACACACATCCGAGTGATTCAAAGTGAGGTCACTGTTGCGGAAAAATTGTGAAAAGTTAGGACGGAAAGTACAATATTGAAATTAAGTCATAATTAAAGAATGGACTTTAATTGTTCTCATTCACTTATTATTAAAATCTTCTGCTTTACAGTGAACTCAGAGACAGTTTTTGACTTCCACTGTTTTTTTTATTTTATTATTATTATTTTTTTTTACAGTAGTTTAGTCACACAGCCAGTGTTGTTGACTTTGTCACTACCTTCCTATTGTGAAAGGGTGACCTTCCTCTTTCTCCCACTCTGTTCTGCTCAGCTCCGTACATCTGTGTCTGTTTACCAGCCTGCCTGTGTCTCCCTCAATCTGAACTGATGAGTGCAACTCACAGCTGCTCCTCTCTTGTTTCCTGCTGCTTGGGTTGTGTGTTTCTCTGTGTTTGTGTGTTTGTGTGTGTGTGTGTGCGTGTGTGGTGTCATTGTGCTCACCAGTGACAGTGCCATGAACTCAAATCAAAGACTGGCTTGCTACCACAATACACCTTCTGTTCACAGAAACAAGTTCAGATAGACGGAGTTAACAGGTTAATATTATTCTTTCGCTTCACATGTATAGCCATTTGTATTATTGAACAATGAGATCAAGATGTATGTAGTTTCAGGGTGGGGGAGGGAGGGGTGAAGGGTGGGGGGGGGGGTTAAAAGTAGAACATGTCTTCAGGTGAGTATGGGATACTGGTGAGAGCATGACATCATCAGGACAGGTGTTGTTTGCTGTTGTTTTTCTGGCGTGAATGCCAGGGGGGGCCTGAAGGTTGTTTGACTGTCAGCTTGAACCTGTTGGACCCGTTGCGAGCCCGCAGGATCTCTTCTCACCTCAGGCGGCGGGTCAAAGTAGGAAGATTGTGCTTTTGAGTCTGTAACATCTTAGATGAAGCACTTAGAACAACACATTATAGCTGGTGCAAAACCTGAAATCACACCTATGTTTTTTTTATTTGTGTTTATTTGTATTACGTTTGATTTTTTTTTAACCAAATCCTAGAGCACATTTAATTTTAGCAACTTAACCTGTTTTATTTTGGTGAAAATGTGGTATTTAGGTTGTATTTTAAATGCTAACTGTTCCATAACATGCAATCATACTTTTCAAGTTCCCACTATGTTGGTTCCAGAATGAGCTGTAATTATCGTGTACTATTTAGCACATGTTCTAAACTTTTGAAAGTCTAAAGCTGCACGTATAGAACACAATTTGCATTGCTCCATACGCTTCATTTAAACTGGCTTCGGGTGACTTTTAGCTTGCGCGAAAGTTTTCTGAGTCTCGTTCCTATAAATATTTCTGTGAAAACACTTTCTCCTTCAGCTAGAACTCGTGTCAGTGTTGTGCTGCCTGTTGGTGCTCGTGAAATGATTCTTTGGTAATTCATTTGCAATTAGGAAATGTAAATCAGACAGGTGCTGCTGGCATCTATCAGAGTCTGTATTTGTTTTACCTAAGGCACCTCAGATCCTCCCTTTGTAATAACACACACGCGCGCGTTCACGCATTTGAACACGTACGCACCAAGACACGACAAGGTCACCTCCACATATTACTTAGGGTCTTTGTACGAGAGTCTGGGGAGCCTTAAGAAGTGCCGTATGAAAGAGAAGCAAACTTTTTATTCAGATGATGGAATACAGAGTCTGCCTTGTTTCTGACTGACATATGTTCTCTGTGTGTGAGAGAAGAACTGGGATCAACACTCTCTGCGCATAAGGAGAGGTACAGCTGCTAGATAGCATTTCTTAGTTTGTGTGTACGAAGTGAGGGAAAGTGTGTGTGCGTGCTGGGGGGGTGGAGGGGGGGGGGCACGGGAATACACACTTTTCATGAGTGTGGCTGCGTGGTGGTGTTGGTGTGTGTTTGTGTGCAAGTAGAGGCGGGTGACTTCACACAGGCGTAGTAGTAATGAAGCGTGCCAGTGTGGAGAGAGTGGAAGTTGAGTGTCAAACTGGTGAAGAGGAAGGAGGAATCTGTAACATTTGGTTTCCAGTATGTCACATTTCCACCGCATTTTAATCACCTTTATTAATGCCAAAATCCTGAGCCTGAGCGATAAATCCATGTTTACAAAGACTGACCAGTGCGACAAATGTGCAGTTTTAATAATTGGACTGCGGACAAGCAACTTTTAAAAGACAGTTTTTAATATTCTGATGCCCTCCCACACGCGAAGGCGCTCACTACATTTACAAACACACACACACACACACACACACGCAGGCACACACGCTCAGTGTTTTATACCACTGGCAACTGCCTTATTCCCACCAGCTGTCTCAATGCATAAAACCCAGGCTTGTTGTTAAGTCGGTGGCTTAAAAGCACTGCCAAAAAGAAAGCAGGGCAGGAATAACGGCATTAATTCTGCGATTTGAGCCACCACTCAGACTCAGCATTTAAAGTGCTTAAAATCAGCAGCTGGTGTCAACAAGGTAATAAAAGCAGGCACGGGGGATCACTCTGCCTGATTCATGTTGGGCAGCAGGATGTTCATGTTAGTTTAAATGGTAATGATGCAGGCAAAGAGGAGACACTGGCATGGGCCATAACCTGCCACACTGCTGCAGGAAGTAATGTGAGGTGATTATTTGTCGTTCAGCAGATTCTGTCACAGAACTATAACATGCAGTGGATTGATGCTAGTCTGTTACACCCTTCCTATTTGGTTTGGTTTGTGTTTTGTTTCCAGCTCAAGCTGCCTCTCGGATGGCTTGAGAGGGCTCTGCCAGTGACATCACTCTCACAGCTTAAGCCCCCCCCCCCCTTCCCCTCACTTACCCCCTCCCTCTCAGGTGAAAGGTATCATTTGCCTCAGCTCCTGCCAAGTCTGGAGTTGGAAAACTTTAATTTCCCTAGCTCCGCAGACGGTGCCAGAGGTTTGATGTCCATTACCCAAGCCCTGAAACAAGAGCTGACGTGGACTTGGAGTGAGCTAAGTGCTCTGTGGCAGCATTACCTAACCCCAGAACCTCTGCAGCATCTTTCTTAGTGCCTCTCTGCCTCTTCATCTGCTTCTTTCCTCCCCCTTTGGCTCTCGCTTTCTCTCTCTTGTTGTCTTTCCTCTCTGAGGGCATTGTCATCAGCAAGGTTGAGATTCCTGTTAAAAAGTCAAGACGTGGCTGGACCCGAGCCACTGAGTGCATTATGACCCACCTCCTCTTAGCTGCCCATTAACTTGTCCTTCACGATGTGGCGGCGGCGGCTCGTAAACGCTTCACCCTTTCAGCACTCAAGCTCCTCCGCTCTTAAATCCACGCGCCACAGTCTGTAAAACATCTTGACTGTCCTCACAGCTTTGCACTCTTGCACATCCCTTTGAAAGTGAAATTCAGCCAATGAGTCAGCATGGGCATTGGCACGTCTTGGTTGCATGTATAAGCAGCATGGGTATTCCCACATCTCAACTGCACAAAACACGATATACTGTTGGCAATAACATCACAGCTACTAGGAAGAAACTGCTTATATTATAGATGCTTTTCAGGCTGGTGCTCCGATAAATTTGTAGAGTCACCAAGTGATTAAAGCAGTGTGAAATGAAAAACAAAAACAAACAAAAAACGCTGTCACAAAAATATTTTTGTATTTTACTCACTACTAAAACTAAGATGTTAGTTTGCTGGATTTTTAAAGTTCTAGAAGGAATAAAAAAGTTTGTTTCAAATGCTCCAAACTCCAAGCTGACGGATAGCAACAAGGGCCACAATTCAACTGTGGTTGGAAATCCATGGCTGCGTGTGGTTGTGATATGAAATTGTACTTAATAGTGGGAATGTTTTATGAAATCTGTGCGGAGCTGTCAGTCATAGTGGAGGACAAGTGCAAGGTGTCCTGAAGGTTAATGGCTGAGGAAACGCTGAGCGATTTAAACACCATATGGATAGGCTCATCATCTACAAGCTGTTCAAGGTTGAACCCATCCAGAACACTGTAGGATTGAGATAATAGCCTTCTTTGCCCAACTGTTGTTAAGCTACCAATCTCCTGTCAGCTGCAGGGGAACTGATAAGCATTAGGACCTGAGACCCTGAGCAACTTTCTCTGTTTCTCCGTCTCTCCTCGCTCAATCTCTGACTCCCATTCGTCAGTCTGTCAGCCGGACAATGCAGAGGTTTCGATGTCAGAACTTACTTCCTTTCTTCCCGCAAACCGCCATTTCCCTCATCCTCTTCTTCGCCTTTTCTCATCATTACTATTTCTCTTCTTCTCTTTTACTCCTTAGCCACACACATCCATTGGAGAGTGGCTCGCCCTCAGAGCCATCTGTTTCCAGGCAGCCTGTGAGTGTTGCTGAAATATGTAGGGCCTAATTAATTCAACCAAATTGTTTTAGAATAGATTAATACAATAATGGCAGCGCATGAAAGGTTATTTCAAGTACACCACTCAGCTAATCTCATCAAATGGTAGATTTTACTGCTCTGTACCAAGTGAACACCCACTGCCATATAGACACGCATATAGTAAAGGAAGCTAATCTGTATGTACTTGAAACCTCTGAGTCCAGGTGCTGATGCAGTGAAAGTGGTGAAGCAATTATTAAAGAGACAGTTGGTTAATACCAAACCAAAACCGTCCATAATACGAAGATTAGACTTTTACAAGATTATTGTGTAAAGGAAATCATCTGGAAAAAAAGAGTCTATTCTTGACTCGTTTCTGTATTATATATATAAAAGCTGTATATAGTAAAATGAACCTCCTTTTACATATTAGGAGCTATTTTTACTAAATCATAATAACTGCGGTCCTGACAGTCTCTCATCAGCTTTCATCTTAGTTTGTCTTCTTATTTTTTCTATATATTTTTTTCAAATCATGGTATTTTAGGTCAGCTCTCGCTTGTTTTCGCACCAGCAACCTTTTAATTTTAGATGACTTCACTGATCTTGCCAACCTTCCAGCTCATATACATTTTAGTGGATGCATCTGTGATTGTTTTTCTTTGGATGGTTGTTTAGCAGAACAGCTGGCGATACTTTAAATCCTGTGACCTCCAGAAAGAAAAACAATAGTCACTCACTTGGAAGCACTTTAAAAAATGATATGACAGTAAAGTCGTTATAAAGGGTGTCGTTTTAAAGTACTTGGTATCCATATTAGGAAAGACAGCGTTCCCTTGATGTATTATTTTTTGTTGTTGTTGTTGTTGTTTGTGATTGTCTATCAATCCTTGAAGGAGAAATTTAACCTTCTGGGTGAAAATTTTCTATCCATTAATTAAACTACACACCCCGCTGCTCCTGTACTTTCCCCCCCAAAAATTCTCCTTTTTGGAAAGTTTTTGTGTTGAAAATCAACACTGTGTTTATTCAAGCTTGGGCATTTGTCCCGACGCGCTCAAGTGAATTATTTTCTTAAAGAATGTGATTGAATTTAACTATGATGCCTGGAACAATTTTTAACCGTAAATGTCACATTGTCGCACAGCAGGTGTGTCATTTTTAAATGAGAACCTTCACATACAAAATCCTGTGAGACACAGATGCCGTGCAATCAGTCACCTGGACTAACCTCTGCAGGGACTGAGGCAGACGAGCAGAAGTCACCGCGCTGTTGTTCATAAAGATTAATACCAGCTCCGTGTCCTCCCCAGAGAGGTAAACTAACAGATTCCCTACTTGACTTCCAGAGCGGGCTCCTATAGACAGCTCTGGTTCATTAACGCAAGTATTATGGCTGAACCACTTGCAATTAGGAATATGTTTAAGACAGTGCCATGCACATACAAGCGCGCGTAGCCTTACACCACCGTGCGCACACACTTACCTTTACACCTATGCGCACACACGCTCACGCACGCACACAGTTGCAGTGTCGGTTGAATTTTTTTTAAGAGGAGGAATATGATAATGAACCCGGCTTGATAGAGTAATTAACTGGGCTAAATGGAAATCCCACGAGGTTCAGTGATAGTTAGCAGATGTTCTCTGAAATACATTAAAGACCAAACGTCTTGTGAAGGGGGAAAGAGTGAGAGAGTAAAAAGAGGGAGAATGTAACTACTGCACATGAAGTTACGGGTTTTTCAAATAAGAAGAGGAATGTGAGGTCTTGACTTCTAGTGTGGGAGTCTTTTTTGGGGGGGGGGGGGCGAGTGTGGGGGCAGGATTGCGACGGGGGTGAGAGGGTGGGAGGTGAGTGAATTAGCTGATCAAAGTCTTACAAGAGTAACATAATCATTAAAAAAGAACAACCTCAAGCTACTTTGGTTTTATACAGAGAGCTTTTAGGACCAAGAGGAATGTCTTTTTAGGCAGTTAGTTAAATTTGTTTTTGACTGTTAGGAGCTAGTAAATGTTTCTGATTTAAAAATATGATTTTTACTTCTCCTATGGATTAACACCACTGTTTCATATCATCATTTTTTTTGACTTATAAGACAATATTCCTGTTTTCTTTGCAGGAGTGACTTTAACACATTTTTTGCATATTCTTTCCTAATACATAGAGATCATTTTAATAATCTACACTGATAGAATTAAGCACAAAGAATGCCCCATGATGGTAACCTACAGCAGATCTCAGTCTCTGTATACACAGCTACATAGCTAAAGTCAGACAAGAAGAATGATTTTATACCTTCTTTTAGTCACATATTGTTAGCCTGTTAGGTCACAGTAAATGGTCTGCTTTACATGACTTAAGCTGTAGCTTGGGTCGGCCTTTTATACAGCAGAATCAGTGGCACCAAGAGAGGCGGTGAAGTTCCTCTCTACAGCTAGCTAGCTTGCTAAGTCATACTGAGAGGAGCCATCTGCTTCCTTGTCTGAACTTTAGAACAAAGACACCAGGCTGTCAAAGTTTCCCTCAAACAGAGAAATGCACCCTGACTCAATCACAAGCATATACGCACACAGGCAGAACGCCACGAATGCACACACACTCACACACACACATATTCCACCCACATATGCAGGCTCGTTTTGGACTTGTTTCCTTCTGTTCTGGAGTCTAATGGACTTTCCCATTCTTAGTGAATGGCTCATCTGTGTGAACGGATGTAATTTTGGATATTTCCTCAGTTTGCAAACTCAGAAATAGTTCTCTGGAAAAAGAAATCAGTGAGGCATGTGGCAAAAAAGCATGTGCATGTGTTTGTGCTTGTGGAGAGGAACACCTGTTAATATTAAGTTTATTACTGAATTTATTCCAATCAGACCATGTGGTCAGTAGGTGTAAAGCAGCTGCAGGAAGTGTAATAATGACTTCCTGTTTTCTCCTTCTTCCCCACCCACTCACCGGTTACAGCCGGCCATGTGGTTCTGTGTGCATCATCTCCATCACTAATTTACTGGCACTGGACACATCCCTATGACAGACAAAACACTCAGTATACATCTACAAGACACCGCCAACCTTCGTCCACAGGAGCTAATGTAATTCTCATTTTCCATGAGAGAAGCCCCAGATACTTGTGGGCAAGCTTGAACTTTCAGTGACCTCACACCTTTATATATATATATATAGATCAGTCAGCATGTTCCATTGATGCCATTCATGCCTCGTTTGCTTTCTGACTCCGGCAGGTGCTTCTAAACTAAAAAACAAGAACACATAACAGACAATAAAACTCCCCCAAAAAATAAAAAGTAGAAAATCTTTTAGTGCACCCTATTTTAACATGCATAATGTGTTCCAGTAGAGCACACTTGACCGACCTTATCTGTTTACAGTAAGTGTGACGAATGCCTGAGCACAAACCCTCCTGCCCTGACATTAGAGAACAGTTCCTATCAGGCTCCAGCACTTGCACTGTTGCTGTTTTTCACACAGTGAAGCCGAGTGAATTATTAGTTGGGAAAGCAGTTGTACATTATTTGACATGAGGAAATATTACTGACACGTTGACATTTGACTATCTGTAACACCTAAGATAGAAACCAGAAAGCTGTGAGTTACAGTTGTGGTCATATCTATCATAAACAGGGCAGATTTAGCATTACCGTTGATAAAAGAGAACAGTTCTGACGTGCAGCATTGCACTATAGCAAGCTGCTACGCAGCCTTCCTCTGTGCTGATGTGAACATTGATATACAGTACTTCTCCTTCTGATTGTAAATCCGATTGGCTAGTTCTCAGTCATAACTTGCGGCACAACACAGAAGGAAGTTCTAAATCATGCAGCCAGATCTGCTGTTTTTTTTTTTATGGTCTGACAAGCCACCGATTGCGATGGAAATGCTGTCATTGCAGCTGCTGTATGTGCAGCTTTGAATTTAGCTAAGTTTGGGGTGAAAACTTGTCTGGGGTGACATGGAGCTTATAAACATAATGTTCAGTGTATTCTCATCCCAGGATGTTAAATACTGCTGTCTGTAGGGATTTTTTTCACCAGAACTCATACTTATGGTACCTTTTGATACCAAAATTCTGACAATATTACAGTACTTGATATTTTTTCAGTACCGTAGGTCCTGTAGGCACCACACTGTATGTACTGTTGTCAAAAAAACAGACACTTGGATACTAATTGATATTAAAAATTAGTATCAGATTACATATTCATTTGTAACAGTATTGATACTAACAGTGCCGGCTGTCACGCTACCTCACACATCCCCTCACTAGCAGCTGAACACATGAACAGCAACAACAAATTTGGCGAGGTGTCTTAAAGACCGACTTCCGGGTCTTTATGAAGAATTTCATGAGGTCAGTAAACTTTTAAAACGGCATTTTAGTATTAAAACAGTTGTCATAACTGTTAACCTGGGCAGCGCACACCTTAGCTGTTTAACTTTTAGCAATTACGCACACTAGCCATCTGTTATTATTAAAGTAGCGGCTAGTGGCTATGGCTAATAATAAAATTATAATGTTAATGCAGGAGCTAGCAGGCAAATGTTATCAGTCCAGCCCGTCTGTAACATTAATAGACGGTGTTAATTTAACAGGATAACACAATTATTTGTGTCTAAAAAGTGTTATATTTCTCTTCATGTCCCTGATAGAAGCTGGGGAAAGTCTGCCAGCAACTAGACAGAAATAGCGGCAACCTACCTTACCGAGTCTGTTTGATAAGCAATGAAAGACAATGCCAAGTCACCAGAAGCACGGGAAATTAACACGGCTGTAGCTGAATCTATTTGCATGCATCACTATTGTCCTGATCTTTATTTAAGACACAATTATGCCTCTTAACGTTGTCATCGTTTTCCTCAATGGTAACAAAAATGGTATTGATGAGTATTTGCCTGGGTATCGGTATTGAGTTTGAAATTCTAGCATCGCGCCGACCCTGCTTCTGCCAGATGTTGCTGATGCTGCTGATGTTGCAGAGAAATGTGCAGCAGGTCTTTTCCTGTCTACGCCTTAATTCACCAACTGCACACGTGTTGGAGGGGTGATGGTGGTGGTGTAGGTTTTGCAGCAAAGACACTGTGGTTTGTGTCTTTTGCGGGGGTTAATTTCATTTTGTTTTCAGTGGCTGTTTAGTTCCGTTTACGCTCACATTTTACTTGCTGGGTAGGCTCTTGCACCAGAAACTGCTGATTAGGCTCAGGAATGATTGTGTTTTGGGTTCAATCAATTCAGTTGGGATCAATATAAAGCCTATTGCTAGGTAAAACCCTCACACCCTTATACAGAGAAACTGAACCTCTTAGAGTTCACAGTGATTATGTGTGTTTACATGTTGAATTGGAGAGCCTTGGAAAACCTTTATGCTGCACTTTCATATGAGAATGACAACATCAATTTTTTTGAATGAGTGACATTTTCCAGTTTATTATAAATTTACATTTCTCGCACACTGAAATCTACTGCCTTTAATATGGCATACAGTGGTTACAGCTATAATAGATTTGTCAGTGTGTGACCACACTGTGCTGCCATGGTAACCTCTGTAATAGTCCAGGGTATATATGTGACATCTGCCATGGTGTGCTTGGCTTGCTTTATTATTGAAAACCCAAGCAAAAGCACACTGACTGAAAACAGAAAAGGCTCCACATATAAATGCTTGTTTTTTCTATGTATTAATTTATTGCCTTTTCATATCAAATAATTATAGATGGTGATGATTAGCATTGCTATTATAGAATGAATGCTCAAAACTGTTCTCATCCTTTGTTTTTGTGTAGTGCGTAGTCTTATTGTCTTCTGCCTTGGGAGAAAGTGGTTAGCTTGGTGAGGTCACATCAAAAAAAAAAAAGCTTTGCAGAAATGTTTCTCAACATATCCTAATATAATTTGACTTTGGTTTTGTTTTTATAAACTGCATCTCCACCCAAGTTTGTGTTCCACCCATTAAACACAAGGGTCAGCTCAGTCAAATGCTTCACTTAATCTGAGCAACATTCCCAGGAAGACAAAATCACTCCATGCTGGTTAACCATTACCATACTCAATTAATCATTGTGAGTCTGTGAGAGTTTCACGATGCCCGTCTCCTCCTTTTTTTCCCTCCTCCTTTCCTCGTGCCACTGGTCTTACTTCATCACATCCTTGTTGACACCCGCTGGCCACATGGCGACAAAGCCTGCCTTTCATGTGCTCCACAGCCTGCTCGGAAACACCGGTGTCGCAAGCGCCCGAAGCGCCATCTGCCACCGCCCAATCCAAGCAGATGACAAAGTTAGCATCCCAGCTTTGCATCCTCCCTCTAGATATCCACACACACTTGGAGACACACCTACATTTAAAAAAAATAATAAAGCATAACATGCACACAGTATGTTCCAGCATGTCAGAAAAACATTTAGAGAAAGGACTTTCCCAGACGGCTATCCACTTTGCATTTAACTGTCTCTTTTTATTGCAGTTTTGCATAAACTTACCTTGATTTCAGAAGCAATTAGAGCTTGAAAGAAATTAAATGAACCTGACAGCAGTTCACCAAATGCATCTTTTCTGTATGAAGATAGTGTTATGTTTCTTTTCTGAAGCAGGAATATTTAAAGGGTATTTCTTTCTGTTTAGTCACTTTGAAATGATAAAAATGTGAGTTAAAATTAAGGGCTAACATTAAAAAATAAACCCTTTGGGGCTGTTTTCTGAACAAAAGGTCATATTTGGTACAGTAAGGGGTAAAAGTGCTTGCCTGTCAGTCAGCGGATTTTGTTGAAATTGGCAGCTTAATCAAAGTACATCTTGCATAGATTAATATAATCAGATTCTACTTTAAATGCATTTCACTGCCATGATAACCCCAGACAAACCTATAATGATAGCTTTAGCCCCAAACTAAAGTGTCTAATGGAGTCATCAGCCGGCTCAGATTATCATCATCTGTTTGGGCTAGCTACCTCTGTGTTCCACACTTCTACACACAGACACACACACACGCGCGTGCACACACATCCCTCAGATTCCCAACTACAAGGAGCAAAGAAGCGTCAGGAGATGTTTAATTAAGACAACAGATCAATTAACAGCTCAATTAGCCTGGCTAATTAGGGGCTCAGTTGGAACAAAAGCGCGCTCTCCTCTGCTCTCCCTTTCTGCACATGTACACACGCGCACTCCTGGACTCACACCCTCTCACAGGGTTTGAGCACAGGACATGGTTGTCACTAAACCTCGCTATAGAGCACATAATCCCACTTAATCGTCAGTCCAGATTTTGGCTGAAAATTGCCTGGAAGGGAGGATAGGAGCAGGAATTCTAACTCCCTCCTAGTTTTATCTGTGATTCCAGGACACTGGTGATTTCATAGGACTAATTGAAGTTACAGCAGCCTCCAGGTTGGGGCACATTTTGGCTCACCACTGTTCTTTTTTTCCCCCTTTTTTTTTTTTCCGCTTTGCATTACGCCATTACGCCATACATATATA